>JAJIZL010036191.1:26074-47808 GCA_023969395.1 Amblyomma maculatum | reverse complement strand
ACTTTTATCGAGCAACCCCGAAGATACAAATACACTGCTAATTTCCCAGCAGAGTGCCCAGCAGAGTGGCGCAGTGCACACCGTCGCTCTTGCAAAAAATGATAAATATGCCCCCTTCCAACTATCTGCTTTTTCTTGTATTTCGTTCAGTTGTCCTTTCCAGTATGCATCACTGTCCCTGTAGCTGTTTAATGGAACTCCTGTGTTCTTTTTAAGCAAACTCTGGTACGTCATGCAAGTGTTGCACTGTTCCCGGGTAAATGTACAGAAGATACATCGTATTCTAGCTGTGTTTGTTTGGTCATCGAGCTGGGAACGGTGCAAGCGGACGAACTTGTTTCGAAGTGTGAAAGACGGTGGTCTCGGGCTGGCACATCTATTTCTCCGCCAGCTTGTCAACAGGTTTTTCTTCTTCCGTGATGTTAGTGACCCTTTCTTAAGAACTGTGTGCCAACTAAGATTGAACCGTGCTTTGCCTGATTTTGTTTTGGGTATCAAGAGTTTACCAGGGAGAATCTTCGGTTATTTTAGAGAAGTGGCTGACAGCGTGAAATTTCTTACAGCGCGTTTTTCGACAGAATTCTTAAGTGAAGTGAAGCGGAAAAAGCTATACGGTGATCTGTGTGATGTTTTTCCAGTGCCAGTGTACAGAGCCATGTACAATGGAGGCAACGGTGGGGTCGTTTTGAAAAGAGTTAAAAGAAAGCAAGTGCAGCCAGGAATAAAAACGTTCTTCTTCAAATTACATACAGAAACCCTACCAGTTAAAAAGTTCTTAGAGGGGAACGGTTTGCTTTTACCATGGGGTACGCATTGCCTCATATGCAAACTGCCCGAAACAATTGATCATGTATTTCTTCACTGTTGGGAGGGGGTGTATCTTTGGGATGTTTTACAAAGAACCATTAAAAAAGAGTTTCCGCTTCATCCGTACGGCATCTGATTTTTGGCCATTCAAAATGAGGACGGTTTCCCGTTGGACCAAGTAATGCTCTGGGGCCTCCATAGTATATGGCGCTCCAGGATGGCGGGTTATTACTGCGACCCAGACGCGCGACCGGCCCGCATGTACTTTAAGGAGAATGTACACAGATTCGTGCAAGTGGTGAGATCACAATCATGTAACCCCGATTGGCTACCCAGGATGGAAAATTTGAGCCTGCTTAAAGAATTTTAAACAAGACAAGGCCTGTCAAGCAGCTCTGGCAGGTTGCTGGTGTCAAGAATGAATGAAGTTTTTTTTTGTTGTGTGTGCAGTGTTTGTCAAAGTATGGCAATAAAGAAAAAAAAAAGCAGAGTGGCGCAGTGGAAGCGTGCTGGGCCCATAACCCAGAGATCCGTGGATCGAAACCACGCTCTGCTACTGCTACTTTTATTTTTTATTGAGCAACCGCGAAGATACAAATACACTGCTAATTTCCCCACCCTTATGCCCAGCAGAGTGGCGCAGTGGAATTTTTTTTTATGGCAATAAAAAAAAAAGTGTCGCAGTGGAAGCGTGATGGGCCCATAACCCAGAGGTCCGTGGATCGAAACCACGCTCTGCTACTGTTATTTTTATTTTTGTTTGAGCAACCCCGAAGATACAAATACACTGCTAATTTCCCCACCCTTGTGCCCAGCAGAGTGGCGCAGTTTTCTTTTTTTCCGGAATTTTTCTTTCTTTTTTGCCGTGAAACACAAAATAAAAATATACATGATAAAACAAGTCAACTACACTTGAGCTAACGTGTACGCGGCTAAAATCTTTCCAGGTTCACCAACTCATCAAATAGACATTGCCATTGTGGTGGATCCTGCTGCATCCTGAAAGTTCCGCGCATATACACCGCACTTTCAATGAAGTTTTCACGCGCAGATCGTGTATTTATATCTGCGTGACGCACCTGCACTCGTGTTTTCCACAAACTATGGAGGCCAAGAAGCATATTAAATCATAAGGTGCATCATCGTTCTGCACTGGTAGGAATCTGATACCGTACGGAGTTAGGGGAAGTTCCTTTTTAATTGTCCTTTGGAGGACGTCCCATAGAAAGACAGCATCCCAACACTGTAAGAAGACGTGTTCAATTGTCTCCGGTTTTTTGCACAACAGGCAATTTGTTGTCCATGGGACGAAGATACCTTTTTCATTCAGCCAGGTTTTAACAGGGAGCGTATTAGAGTGAAGTTTGAAAAGGAACGTTTTAGCAGATGGCCTCACGGGCACCTTCTTGACTCTTTTCAAAACGTCCTGCCCTGGGCCTCCACAGTGTAATGCCCGGTAAAAAGGCACCGGCAACATCACGTCAATGAAATCTTTATACAGTTTTTTTCAGGGAACATTGAAAAGGTCTTCAAATGAAAATCGCACTTCCTGCAACTTGCACGAAAAAACAACCTCGCGCAGGTAGCCAGTCACAGTACCAGGCATGCTTTCATATGACACAATCCATTCAGGGAGCAGCCTCTGCAATCGCACTTGCATCACAGTTCTTAGAAAGGTATCTTTTTGATCACGCAGGAATACAAATCGCGAAACCACTTGACGCAAGAACAAATGGGCAAGGCCAAGCCCGCCCCTTTTAACAGAAATAAACAAATTCGTCCGGGTGGTTTTTTCCCATGTGGATGCCCAAATAAAAACAGCAAAAACGCGGTGCATTTTCTGAATTGTGGCTCGTGAGACACACAACACATTGATGAGGTACCACAGCCTCGAAATAAGAAAAACATTGCAAATAGAAGCGCGCGAAAACATTGAGAGTTGCCTTCCTTGCCACGCATCCGCTTTTTTTTCGCTCTGGATGTTTCTTCCATCCAGTGCACGTTGGGATCTCGATAACAATCTAAAGGCACGCCTAGATATTGCGTTGGGAGAGCAGGCCATCGCAGCTTACAGAAGAAATCAGGTGTCACGTCCCAATCACCGTGCCAAAACCCAGAGCTATTGTCCGAATTGATCTTACATCCGGTTTGATCACAAAATGTTTGGACGACACCCGTAACTTCACAGATGCTCTTTCTAGTTGCACAAAACACTGCTATGTCATCAGCATATGCTAGCATTTTCACGTGTGCTGATTGCAGCTTGAACCCTAAAATGCGATCGCTATCAATGATAGCCAAGCAAAGGGGCTCTAAATACAGTGCAAAAAGCAGGGGTGAGAGCGGGCAGCGATGCCTTACCGATGAACGTACTGCGATGCTGTCAGTCAGTTCCCCATTCACTATAATACGGGTCGTGCAGTTCGCGTAAGCCATTTTAACACCCTCCACTATGGCTTTTCCATGTTTAGAATGCTCCAAAATGGAAAAAAGAATTTCGTGAGAAACACGGTCAAAGGCTTTCGCCAAATCTAACTGCATCATGGCTATTTGACCATCGAGTGCATCAACACATTCTAGTACGGTTCTTGCGACATGTATATTCGTGGCAATGGATCTACCCTTGATGCCGCACGTTTGATGAGACCCAACCAATTTCTTTATCACACTTTGCATTCGTTTTACTAAAACCTTCATGTACACCTTGTAGTCAACATTGCTGAGGCTAATCGGTCGATATGACCCCACCGACAGACGCTTCTCCGGATCATCTGTCTCGGGTAGTAGAACAATGTGCGATGTAGTGAAAGACAATGGAACAGTATTACGTTCATAAGCTTCAGTGATTACACAGAGCATAAACTGAGCCGCATACTGCTGAAAAGTTTTAAAGAAGGCAGCGCTTAGCCCATCCGGCCCAGGGGCCTTCCCAGGTGTCAGTTCATCTATTGCAGATACTATCTCCTGCAACGTTATCGGTGTTTCTAGGCGCGCTTTACTTTCGTCATCCAGTGCAGGCATCAGCCTTAGAAAATCTGTTTGAAAGCCGCCTACAGTCTGAAGCTTAGCGCTAAGCAGTTCTTCGAAGTGCTCTGCTACCGCACGCTGTATATCTTTAGCATCTTCTGTGATATGGCCGGCATACCTTATACTCTTTATTTCTTTCTGGCAGGAGTATCTTTTCTCGTCTGCTAGTGCTCGTTTTGTCGGCACTTCTCCTGCCCAAAGTTTTTCAGCCCTAGCACGTATGACAGCCGCTGTGTATCTTTCGCTGTCGATTGTTTCCAACTCACTTTTTATCTCTCGTATTTTACTGGCGAAATGCCCTGGGTCAGAACTTTCCATGCTCAAAAGAAACTGAAGTTGTTCATTCAGTTCTTTTCCTTTTTCTTTCTCTTTATGCCGCACCTTACTGCTCTTTTCTATGGATTCAATTTGACCCACTCTTTGAAGCTGTCCCATTCCGCTGCAAAACTTACTGGTCGCATAGCAAGACGATTTTCAAACTCGGTCTTAACTTCCGTAAGGAACTCTTCATCGGCGAGAAGTTTGGCATTCAGTTTCCATAGGTGCCAGTTGAAGCGCGACTTCTTTCCTTTCCTACCAAACACTGCACTCACGAGACAATAATCACTGAAAGACACAGGTTTGACCTCATACGCAGTACATAGGGAAACAAGATCAACCGAGGCATACACCCTGTCCAATCTAGCATTGCTATCTCGCTGAAAGTGCGTGAACTCTGGTTGGTTTCCAGTGGAGAACACACTACCAACATCCTCAAGGCCGTATTCATGCACAAGTGCATTCAACTGCTCGGAGCTTCTGTCTGTTCGAGGTTTACACTTCGCCGCACGGTCCACAGCTGCGCACACACAGTTGTAGTCGCCAAGTACAAGCAAGATTTTGTCGGCCTTCAACCACAATTCAATAGACTCAAAAAACAATTCATGTTCGCATTCTGAATTGTGAGCATACACGCGCACACAACACGCCAGCATAAATTAAAGTAGGTAAAATCAGTGACCAAAAGCCGACCACTTGGACAGGCAAAAACGGACTCTACGCTTACTCCCAGCGTGTTACGTATAAATAAAAGGCATCCACCCGATACACCAACAGAGTGGCATACACACACATAAAAGTTTGCTTGAAAAGAAGCCACCATACGGTCAGTGCTTTCTTGGCTCTCAACCTTTGACTCTTGCACAGCTGCTATATCTATATCATTATCCAAAAGGAGGCGAATGAGCTGGCATTGTCTTCTCGCTCCCAGCCCTCTGACATTCAAAGTAGCTACGTGTAACGGCGAATTAAGCTTGAGAGTCATGTATTAGAAAGAGACGCCCGTACCCGCATGGTGCCTACCTTCATGGTTGCGTGGCCTCCGCTTCTGACGAACAGCGGCGTATGCATGCATGTAATGTCCTCCCAGCAGAACGTCGGGATGCATTCAAACGAAGTCCGAGCCGATTGTTTCATGTTTGCTAACACACGCACCACTTGGTTGCAGAAGGTTCCTCACGCTGGTCGGTATGCAGCCGACCCACAAAACGCTCTGGACACCACAAAACTACGGAGGCGGTTTCCCCGCCTGCCGTGTGTCAGCCGAGAAGTTCGGCTTCGGTCTCAAAGTTGCTGTTCATATGCCCGCAGTTTTCGGCGGCGGCTCACCACAAACACCGCCTGGCAGCTGAGTCTCCTCGACGCTTTCCTCGTGCGGACGTTTTGCGGCAATTAGGGCTGCTGTCTCCGGCCCAACTTCCATGGCGTCAGTACAGGGAGGCTCAGTCCTGAGATCCTCCTCAGCGTCGGAAAACTTCATTACGTTTTCAGACGCTTCCTTTACCGCGTTTTCATGGTCCTGGGATGGAACGTTCCAGACATGCCGAGTTTCATTATTTTCTCTTGAGACCGTCACCTTATTCTTTGTTAAAACCGTCATGGAAGACGCGTCCTGTTTTGTTGGCTGACCGCTAATGTCAGCCGCTTCCTCTACATCCGCCTCGTCCATAATTAACTCGGAAGAGTCTACGCTGGTCCCAGGTCCGGAAATGCTAGCCTAGGTACGAGCACACTGGCTGTCTTCATGCCCGAACCGTCGACAGGTTCCGCAGCGAGGAACCCGGCACTCTTTGCGGATGTGGCCTGTACTCCGGCAGCGTAGGCACAACGCGGGTCTGCCTGGCACATTGACGAGTGCCAGCTCACCGCTAACATTCAACTGATGCGGCAGGTCATCCAGCTTCATGCCAGCTTTAAGCTTCAGCGTGACGAGCCTAGTAGTAGAGCCCTTTTCAAACATACCTTTAACACGCCAGCGCTCCCGGGTAACTTCCGACACCTTTCCGTACGGCGCAAAGGCAGCACGAACACCCTCGTCCGGCACGTGGTGCAGCAGCCAGTGAAGTTTGAGTCGCACGTCCTGGTTCGTCGGATCAATCACCAAGCAGCGGCCGTTCTTCACAGTAAGCTCACCTACACTAACAATCTTAGTCACCGCTTCAATATCCTTGAGAGTGACGGCCCAGACGTGGCTCATCCGATACGCCCCCATAGCGATAACATCGAAGATTAGCGATTGCTGTGCTAACGCATCCCGGAAATCTTCCACCCGGTACGGGCGGGCCCTGATATCGGCGTGCAAAAAAACGGTATTCGAAACAAACCGACCTGTTGGCAGTGCAGGCAAAACAACCTGGTAAGTAGTTTCCTGTTCAGTAGTCCTGTTACCGCGGCCTAACATGGCCGCTGAAGCCGCTCCTGAGGAGCCCTGCATCCTGCGTCCGTTCACTGGCGTGGCCGGAAGCAGAATCCCACTGCGCCACTCTGCTGGGCACAAGGGTGGGGAAATAAGCAGTGTATTTGTATCTTCGGGGTTGCTCAATAAAAAATAAAAGAAACAGTAGCAGAGCGCGGTTTCGATCCACGGACCTCTGGGTTATGGGCCCAGCACGCTTCCACTGCGCCACTAAGCATAAGCATAACTAAGCATAACTAACTTTTAACTAAGCATAAGGTGACGGTCTCAAGTGAAAATAATGAAACTCTGCACGTCTTGCACGTTCCATCGCAGGACCAACAGGACCACGAAAGCGCGTCAGAGGAAGCGTCAGAAGACGTAATCAAGTTTTCTGACGCTGAGGAGCATCTCAGTACTGAGCCGCCCTGTACTGATGCCATGGAAGTTGGGCCGGAGACAGCAACCTTAATTGCCGCGAAACGTCAGCACAAGGAAAGCGTCGAGGAGACTCAACTGCCAGGCGGTGTTTGTGCTGAGCCGCCGCCGAAAACTGCGGGCATCCGCTAGAGCAACTTTGAGACCGAAGCCGAACTTCTCGGCCGACACGTGGCAGGCGGGGAAACCGCTTCCGTAGTTTTTGTGGTGTCCTGAACGATTTGTGGGTCGGCTGCCTACCGACCAGCGTCAGGAACATTCTGCAACCAAGCGGGGCGTGTGTGAAAAAAAAAAAGAGACAGTGCTTGGACTTCGTTTGAATGCAGCCCTACGTTCTGCTGGGAGGACATTACATGCACACATAAGCCGCTGTTCTTCAGAAGCGGGGCCACGCAACCATGAAGGTAGGCACCATGCGGGTACGGGTGCCTCTTTCTAATACATGACTCTCAAGTTTAATTCGCCGTTACACATAGCTACTTTGAATGTCAGAGGGCTAGGAGCGAGAAGGCGACAATGCCAGCTCAGTCGCCTCCTTTTGGATAATAATATAGATATAGCAGCTGTGCAAGAGTCAAACATTGAGAGCCAAGAAAGCACTGACCGTATGGTGGTTTCTTTTCAAGCAAACTTTTATGTGCGTGTATGCCATTCTGTTGGTGCATCGGGTGGATGCCTTTTATTTATACGTAACACGCTGGGAGTAAGCGAGTCCGTTTTTGCCTATCCAAGTGGTCGGCTTTTGGTCACTGATTTTACCTACTGTAATTTATGCTGGCGTGTTGTGTGTTTGTATGCTCCCAATTCAGAATGCGAACATGAATTGTTTTTTGAGTCCATTGAATTGTGGTTGAAGGCCGACAAAATCTTGCTTGTACTTCGTGACTACAACTGCGTGTGCTCAGCTGTGGACCGAGTGGCGAAGTGTAAACCTCGAACAGACAGAAGCTCCGATCTGTTGAATGCACGTGTGCATGAGTATGGCCTTGAGGATGTTGGTAGTGTGTTCTCCACTGGAAACCAGCCAGAGTTCACGCACTTTGAGCGAGATAGCCATGCTAGATTGGACAGGGTGTACGCCTCGGTTGATCTTGTTTCCATATGTACTGCATATGAGGTCAAGCCTGTGTCTTTCAGCGATCATTGTCTCGTGAGTGCAGTGTTTGGTAGGAAAGGAAAGAAATCGCGCTTTAACTGGTACCTATGGAAACTGAATGCCAAGCTTCTCGCCGATGAAGAGTTCCTTACGGATGTTAAGACCGAGTTTGAAAATCGTCTTGCTATGCGACCAGTAAGTTTTGCAGCGGAATGGGACAGCTTCAAAGAGTGGGTCAAATTCAAATCCATAGACAAGAGGAGAAAGGTGCGGCATAAAGAGAAAGAAAAAAAACTGAATGAACAACTCTAGTTTTTTTTGAGCATGGAAAGTTCTGTGCCAGGACATTTCGCCAGTAAAATACGAGAAATTAAAAGTGAGCTGGAAACAATCGATAGCGAAAGATACACAGCGGCTGTCATACGTGCAAGGGCTGAAAAACTTTGGGCTGGAGAAGTGCCGACAAAACGAGCGTTAGCAGACAAGAAAAAATACCCCTGCCAGAAAGAAATAAGGAGTATAAGGTATGCCGGCCATATCACTGAAGGTGCTAAAGATATTCAGCGTGCGGTAGCAGAGCACTTTGAAGATCTGCTTAGCGCTAAGCTTCAGGCTGTAGGCGGCTTTCAAACAGATTTTCAAAGACTGATGCCTGCACTGGACGATGAATGTAAAGCCCCACCCTTGTGCCCCGCAGAGTCGCGCAGTGGAAGCGTGCTGGGCCCATAACCCAGAGGTCCGTGGATCGAAACCACGCTCTGCTACTGACATTTTTAAATTCGTTTAGCAACCCCCCCACCCTTGTGCCCAGCAGAGTGGCGCAGTGGAAGCGTGCTGGTCCCATAACCTAGATGTCCGTGGGTCGAAACCACGCTCTGCTACTGATATTTTAGAGCGCAGCTCTTTGGCGTCCGTTCCTGGGTTTCACGTCGGCGTCGTCGTCGGCCTCGTAACCAGCTCCGCCCCCCTTTCTTCCCCCCAGCGCTAGCAGCGACCGACGGATACCGCTGGATGCCGCTGACGGCGCTAGAGAGTCATGATAACGTGACTGCATAGAACACGGTCGCCGCCATGCAGAAAGAGGAGAAGAGGGTCCCCCCCCCCCCCCCCCTCCCCCTGTGTGGCGGATAGGGTGCTCTTCAGTTGCCGACGCGCCGGTTATTTCACGTAGGCCACGGTTTGCACGCCGTCGAATACGTCACCACCTTACCACGGCTAGACCTGGTTCTTGGCGCTGCGGAAGGGAGGGTATCATATTGTTTGCTTCGGCATCGGCGGCGTTGTCCCTGAAACCAACGCCGCAGCTGGGGTTGACTCACTATCGGCGTCAGCAGCATCAGTCAGTCGCTGCTATCTCTTCCCTCCTCCCTTTATTGCGTTGTCGGCTTGCTGCGCGCGCTTTTTCCCCCATCGTTTGCCGCTGGGTGTACACGCCGCCCCCCTCCCCCCTCTTCCTGCGAGTCTCCGGTTGTCAAAGCGCCGGCTCGAAGTTAATTCCTTTCTTCGCTCCTCCTCCAATGCAACCCCTGTGCGGTGGCAATCAGAGAGCCAGATCGATGGCGGCGGATCTGTATATGTGCATCGCCCGAGCCGAAATTGCCGCTGCCGTTCGCCACTGCGAAATTATCTGCCAGTTCTTTCTGAGCCATGAGCGAGACGACCGGTGGAAGTCCTCCGTCTGCTGCTGCTGCTGCTGCTAAACGAGCTGCCAGAGCAGAGGCCCAGCACCGTCGCCGCCAGAATCCAGAGCAGTAAGCGAGGCCGAAGCAGAAGCTCATTGCCGCCGTCGAGAAGACCCTGCCGTTCGCATCGCCGAAGCGGAGGCTCATCGCCACCGTCGAGAGCAACCAGGTGTAAGCGAGGCTGAAGCAGAAGCTCATCGCCGCCGCTGAGAAGGGAGTCTTTGTTAAAGGAATACGTGTGAAAAAAAAAATTGTGATAGCGCATACATGTGTTGCTCGATTTCTTTGCCTCAATCTATCGAAAAGGTGAAACAGCTTATTTGCTGCGCTCAAATTTCGCATTAGGAAGTAACGTAATCGTCGGTAATTTTTTTAGTTTCATTGGGCAACCCTGAAGATACAAATACACTGCTAATTTCCCTACCCTTGTGCCCAGCAGAGTGGCGCAGTGGAAGCGTGCTGGGCCCATAACCCAGAGGTCCGTGGATCGAAACCACGCTCTGCTACTGATAGTTTTATTGTTATTGAGCAACCCCGAAGATAGAAATACACTGCTAATTTCCCTACGCTTGTGCCCAGCAGAGTGGCGCAGTGGAAGCGTGCTGGGCCCATAACCCAGAGGTCCGTGGATCGAAACCACGCTCTGCTACTGATAGTTTTATTGTTATTGAGAAACCCCGAAGATACAAATACACTGCTAATTTCCCCACCTCTGTGCCCAGCAGAGTGGCGCAGTGGAAGCGTGCTGGGCCCATAAACCAGAGGTCCGTGGGTCGAAACCACGCTCTGCTACTGATAGTTTTATTGTTATTGAGTAACCCCGAAGATACAAATACACTGCTAATTTCCCTACGCTTGTGCCCAGCAGAGTGGCGCAGTGGACATTCTACTTCCGGCCACCGGCGTGTACGGACGAAGAATCATGATCTCCGGCGGAGCGGCGATTGCGGCCCAAGCTGGCCGCGGTAGCAGGCTTGACGAAAACGATGATAAGGAATATCAGATCACTTTGCCGCATCTGCCTACCGGACGTGTTGTTTTCAACACAGTTTTTTTGCACGGCGACGTACGAGTGCGACCCTTCAGGGTTGAAGATTTCCGGAACGCCCTGGCCAAGATTGTTACGCTCTCAGACGTGGTGGCCTTGGGGGCTTACTAAATAAACCATGTCTGGGAGGTGACCTTGAGCAGCACTGAAGCAACCAAGCGGCTGCTAGCCTTTAAGGAGCTTCAAGTGAAAGGTCGACGATATATCATAATTGACCCGGAGGATCAACAGGTGAAGCTACGGCTGCACTGGATGCTGCATGGCGTGGCGGATGAAGATATCTGAACTGGTTTTGCGGCTTTCGGTGAGGTGACCGAAGTGACCCGTGAGCGGTGGCGAGTCCAGGGTGTCCACGAAAAGGGCTCAACAACAAGAACCGTGCTCCTGAAGTTGACGCCCGGGATGAAGATAGACGACCTGCCTCACCGGATAAGAGTAGCCGGGGAGTTGGCCCTTGTTGTGGTGCCTGGGTGGCCAATGCAGTGCCTGCGCTGCCGTGGGACCGGTCATGTGCGCCGGGAATGTAGAATTCCGCGGTGTTCGACATGTAAGCGTTTTGGCCACTCCGAGGAGGATTGAGTACGAACGTATGCAGTGGCTACTGCGCCAACAGCGAGGGCGGACATGACGGAGCACCAAATGAATGTCGCAGAGACAGAAGAGGCCGCAAAAGGGATTGGAGAAGCTGGAACGCTAGCGGCAACGACAGGCATGTTGGTGCCCCCGGGGGGTGGGGACGAGATACTCGGTAGGCCAGACAAGGAAGTCACACTACCAAACAACGGACCGTCAGAGGAAGAAAGGCTGAGCGATGCCGAGAGCCCAAAAATTGAACTTCCGGAGTCTGCGGGCAGACAGGAAACCCTCGAAAAGAGCAGCGGCCGAGCGACCAACGTCCAAGGCCCTGCGAAGCGTGCCCACGACGAGAGCACCAGTGAGACAAACAAGGCAGAGGCAGCTAGCAACGACGAGCCGCCGATAAAAACGCCAATAGGGAGAAGGGCGACCTTCAAACCAAGATCGAATGTCTCGACGGACAGGAGAGCTGCCGAAAAGCCGCCCCTGTCACAAGGTCTGCCAGTCCAACCTCATGACTCTGGCGTCAACGAAAGCGTCTAGCGCCATGCTAGACGTGAAAGGTAAGCACCATGCTCTTGGCCTCTTTTCACTCTAAGAAAATGGCTTATGTACTGTCACTAAAGGTTGCGACCCTTAACGTGAGAGGTCTAGCAGCGAAAAGGAAGCAGAGCCAAGTCCTGTGCCTTTTAAATGAAAATGACATCGATATACTTGGAGTTCAAGAGACAAAAGTCGAGGGGGAACAAGAGACCGAGAGCATGGTGCAACATTTCACGTCGCGGTTTTACGCAGCTGTCAGTCATGCAGTCGGAAGTTGCCGGGTCTTGTAGTGCAGTCGCATGCTTCTTTTCCGTCGGGTAGGGGTGTGGTCCTCGATTTTAGTTTTTTCGGCTGAGTGGCGTGCTGTTGTTATATATGCACCTACGGTAGTTGATGAGAGGGCTGCTTTGTTTGATTTTGTTCAAGAGTATTTAAACACGGATAAGCAACTTGTCTTTCTGGGAGATTTCAATTGTGTACTGAGCTCCGGTGACAAAACTAGCCATCGTACATTTAGGGATCGTAGCACAGAGGTACTTTCGCGCTTGATTGACGAGCTTGCACTGGAAGACGCTGCAGAGTGTCTCACGAGCGAGCGACGGGTTCAGTATACTCATTTTCAGGGTGCTAGCCACGCCCGCCTTGACAGGATTTATGTGTCCGCAGACCTGGCTCCAAAATTCCAGGATTATTATGTTTTGGCGGTAACGTACTGAGATCACTGCATGGTTCAGTGTACAATTGGAACATGAAAGGGAGGTAGCGGTTTTAATTGGGAATTGTGGAAGTTAAATAATAAACTGCTGAATGACGAGCAATTCACCAGACTAGTAGAAGAAGAAATTGGTAAGATTGGTCAGGAGGACACCCACGAACTGGGTCAAGAATGGGAACTGTGTAAGCAACAAATTAAAATCAAATCTATAGAAAAGGCCAGCTGCATACGGTTTCAAGAAAAACAAAATGAAATGCATTTAAGATCTTTGCTAGATAAATTGTTAGCCCTGGAGTGTAATACGCCAGGGTTATACATGGACGACGTTAGAAAAATAAAACAAAGACTTCAACTGAATGACGAAGACCGTTATAGCGGAGCACTGGTGCGTGCGAGAGCGGAAAAATTGGCCATGGTTGAGACGCCGACAAAAAGATCGTTGGGAATAGAAAAAGCAAATGCAAGGCGAAATCACGTGGCAGAGGTAGATTGGGCAGGACGCACAGAAACCGATAACGAAGGAATCGCGAAAGCTTTCCGGGAGTATTATGAAGAGCTATTTTCGTCCCGAGATGTTTATTTGGACCGTTTTAAAGAATCCTTTCTTGACGCGATGCCAAAAATTGATGAACAAAAAGAAAGACTGGAGCGGCCAATAAGCGAAAAAGAAGTGCAGCAGGCAATAGAAAATTTAAACCCAGGGAAATCACCCGGGCCTGATGGCCTGAGTGCGGCTTTTTATAAAGCGTTCAAGGAACAGCTATCTCCTTTGTTGTGTGCCTTATTTAATGAAGCGTATGAACTGAAGGCACTGCCTGCGTCTTTTGGATCGTCGCACACAGTGCTTATTCCGAAAACTGACCAACCAGATAAGCTTAGGCAGTTGTCGTCTTACAGGCCCATTGCTCTGACAAACGTTGATTACAAGATTTATATGAAGGTGCTTGCTGGCAGACTACAAACGGTTATATGCGAACTAGTGGGCCCTCACCAAACGTGCGGTATCAAAGGGCGATCTATCTTTCAGAACATTCACAAAGCGAGAAGTGTGCTCTGCGATGCAACTTACGCATGCATTGCGATACTGCAGTTGGACTTGGAGAAAGCTTTTTATTGTGTGGCGCATACTATTCTGTTCAGTATGTTAGACTATGTTAATGTCGGCTCTGTTATTCGAGAGGGAGTGTCCTTGGCGTACCGTAACTGCACTAAGAGATTAATTGTCAATAATTCATTGGGGGCCCTCATCAACGTACGACGTTCGGTGCGCCAAAGTTGCCCCCTCAGCCCTCTTTTGTTCGGCATTTATATTGATTCATTGTGTTTAAGCATTCTACAAAACAATGACATTGATGGTTTTCGACTGCAGGAGTCAGAAGTCAAATTACTGACTTACGCAGACGACGTTGCGGTTTTTTGTGTAAATAAGGAGAGTATAAAGAGGACAGTGGATTTGGTAAAACATTTTAGCAAAGTCACAGGGAGTCACGTTAACTGTGGTAAGTGCCTGGGATTTTGGCACGGAGAATGGCCGCTGACCCCCGACACTTTCGCTAATGTGTCGTGGGTTACAACGCCTGCAAAGTACTTGGGTGTGCCCTTGGAATTTTACAAGGAAAGCGAGCCATACTGGCTAGAGCAGGTCAGAGAAACCCGTGAAAAAGCGGAGAAATGGAAAAGTGCTCAATTATCAATATTTGCAAGAGCCGCAGTTTGCAACCTGTTTTTAATTAGTAAGTTATGGTATGTAATGCAAGTGTTGCATTGTTCCCGTGTAAATCTGCAAAAATTGCATCGAGTTTTTGCGGTGTTTGTTTGGGCCTCGAGTTGGGAGAGGCGCAGTCGGACAAATTTGTTCTGGCAGGTGAAGCATGGGGGGCTTGGTCTGGATCATTTGTTTTTGCGACAGATTGTCAACCTGTTTATGTTTTTAGGGATGCCAGAGATCCATTCCTGCGCACAGTGTGTCAACAAAGACTTGGTCGAGAGTTGTCTGATTTCGTAGTTTATACTCAATGTATGCCGGGTTCTCTTTTTGGATTCTTTAGGGAAATTGTTGTGAGCGTGAAATTCTTAAGCGCACGTTTTTCAAAAGAGTATTTAAGTAATGTTAACAGGAGAACATTATACAAGGATGTTTGTGAAGTGGTGTTCCCGGTGCCCTTGTACAGAGCTTTATACTATGGAGGCACAGGAAATAATGTATTAAAACGCGTAAAGAAAATGCAAGTTGCTACGGGAGCTAAAACGTTTTTCTTTATGCTACATACCGGTATTTTGTGTGTAAAATCATTTATGGAGGAAAAGGGTATGTTCCTACCGTGGGGGGCCCAATGTCTCATCTGCAAACAGCCAGAGACAATAGATCACGTGTTTTTGCATTGCTGGGAGGGGGTATATTTGTGGGATGTTCTGCAAAGGACAATAAAAAAACAGTTGCCACTTGATTCCCATCGCATTAGGTATTTGCCATTGGATAACCATGATGATATGCCGTTAGACCAGGTTATGTTAATGTGCCTCCACAGTATATGGCGCGCACGAATGGCTGGTTATCACTGCCATCCAGATGCACGGCGAGCCCGCATGTATTTCCGTGAAAGTGTGCAGCGATGGCTCGACGTGCTTAAATTGCAACCATGTGCTCCTGAGTGGCTGTCAAAGCTGGAACCTTTGACGGCGCTCAAGAATTTTAACATGACAATGCCTGCCCCGCAGTGGGTGTAAGGCAACGCGGACTAGCTTTGTGTACATATATTATTCCTTTGTTCCTGTTGTTTTGAGTTCCAGTGCGGTGCATTTGTGTCAAAGTCAGGCAATAAAGAAAAAAAAAAAGAGTGGCAGAGTGGAAGCGTGCTGGGCCCATAACCCAGAGGTCCGTGGATCGAAACCACGCTCTGCTACTGATATTTTTATTTTTTATTGAGCAACCCCGAAGATACAAATACACTGCTAATTTCCCCATCCTTGTGCCCAGCAGAGTATATGGAAAGCTTGCATGGCAGCGCGACACGCTGACATTGATGCAAGGCCGGTGCGCCAGTACTTCTGCGAATCCGTTGCGGCGTTCGTGGCAACCCACAAGAATGTGTACCCGGTGCCCGAATGGGTATCGAGAATTGAGCCCCTTATGCACATGAAGAGTTTTTAGCCCCTTTATATCAGTCAAGGTTTGGCTGGAAGTTTTAGCCCATACCGACGCTATGTACAGTCTTTGTCAAAAGTATACGGCCCAAGGGGTTCGCTTCTAAGCTCTCTAGCGAAGCCCCTGGAAGCAATGCTAGAATATATGGGTAAGCATAGAGAAGAATGGGGACTATATTTATCGTCTACGAGATTTAGGACGGTGCAGATGTGTACCAAGCCACGTTATGGGACTTAGAAGCAAAACCTTTGGGCCATATACTTTTGAAAAAGACTGTACATTCTTCTCAAGTGTTCTTTCACTTTTGTTGTGTAGCGATGTATGTCTAAGCAAGCAATAAAAAAAAAGTAGCGCAGTGGAAGCGTGCTGGGCCCATAACCCAGAGGTCCGTGGATCGAAACCACGCTCTGCTACTGATATTTTTATTTTAATTGAGCAACCCCGAATATACAAATACACTGCTAATTTCCCCACCCTTTTGCCCAGCAGAGTTGCGCAGTGGCACCGTGCTGGCCCAGAGATCCGTGGATCGAAAGCATACTCTGCAATTGACATTTTATTTTCACTGACAAACCCCGAATATACAAATACTCTGCTAGTTTGCCTTCCCTTTTGTCGCCAGAAAAATCAAAGGGATTCCAGTTTAGGTCAGTGGGGTACCAAACCTACTTTTCTGCGGGCATCAGGTGAGACTCCGAAGGTTTACAGTATTTGGTGGTTCCCTTGCATGTGTATCGCAATAGCGGGCCGCACTGAGATTCTCAGATTTCATCGGTTATTCCACAAGCCAAGGCTTGAATGGGTAGGGAGCTGTCTCTATTTGCACTAGCACAAGTTTGCAATGTCTTCTTGATTTCGAAGCTTCTCTATGTTTTGCATGTGCAATTGTGCAAGAAAGGAAGTACAGTCCACGCACAGCATTTTTATTACTTTTGTGTGGTGCTCTCAATGGCAGCCTATGCGTTGAGACTATTTGTTTCTCCCTCTGGAGGCTGGCGGAGGTGGTCTTTAGCGTATGCTTGTTCGCTAGCTTGTTTCAAGCTTTTCTTTTTTAAAAGAGTAAGCCAACCCTTCCTCCTAGATGTGTTTAATAGGCGATCAAGTGCCCGTTTGCGTAACTTATTAGTGCCCGCTGGTCATAAGAGTGAGGGTCTTTGTGTCGTTTTCTTAAGGAAGTTGCCCACGCAATATGTTTCCTCACAGTGATGTTTTCCTTAGAATACCTGTACAGACTATCGAGAAGACAGATGACAGTTCTTATTGACGCGTTATTTACTGTATCGACGTATTCGCAGCCTTACCTCCCCTTCCTAGAAAATAGTTTATGAAAGCGGGTGCAACGGATGTATATACGATCAGCTGCAAATACTTTCTTTTTTAAACTTCACACGTCAACCTTACATGTCAGAACATGCTTCGTGAAAAATGGATTTTTCTGCCATGGTCAGTCGACTGTCACCTGTGTCAGCAGCCAGAAACTATAGATCACTGCTTTGTGTATTACCATGATGTAGTGTTTTTTTGGGGGATATTGTTCAACGGACTTTCAAAAAGGACATTGATATTACGCCCCATAAGATTTTTGCCTGCAATGGAAGCTTCATAGGTTTCATGGGATCGTATTCTGCTCATGGGACTGTTTATCATATGGTAAAGCCGCATGACAGATCACCATGCGCACACAACGTTGATCGAAGTGTCTGTTCAGGGAACAGTGTGCTATGGTGCGCGGATATATGTTACGCAGGAGCGACCCCCTGCCTGATTACCTTTATTCGGTGCATGCATATTTCTCCCCGAATTTTGATGTGTGGACAAAATGTGAGCTCGATGCTGGTGTCACTGTGCATGACAGCTTGCGGGATGCGACCTGATTAAATCAGGCTTCAAGTACATCCATGCACCAACTTTCCGCGAATACAAAGGCCATGGGGTCCCACTCAAGAGTTATGCGGCTGTAGCATGTATTCAGATAAACAGAATGTCCTATCCATACTTTAAGGAGCACACGGAGAAATCCCGAGAAAATCCTTTCGTCGCACCTGTCATAAAACTTCCTCAGTCGTCGAACCCTTGTTTGTTGGCACCGTCGTACGCCGCAACCAAAACGTATGTCAGCATGTTTGGAGATCATTTGCCAGCCATGCTTTGATTGCAATTTTTGTCTCAGTACGGCGAACACTGTCAGTGACACCGTTCGTTTTTAAGTAACTTATCACGAACTCAACAGTCTAATTGTTACCGGCCGACTAAAGAAACAAGATCAGTTTAAAATAGATTTCCAGGCCCTACAAGCGGTTGGAAATACGTCGATGTAGGGCAGGTACTCTGGACAGCGAACGGTAAACGGTTAGAAGAACCTGATTTGCATGAGCGAGTTCGGTAAGTGTTCGCAGGTCATGACTAGCACCTTACCGGTGCCCCTCAAGAGCACCATACACCTCCAACGCCAAATTGGAAGCTCTTGGACTGCACAACACATTTGAAGAAATTCAAGAGGCTGTCCTCCTGTCCCAAAGCGAACGCCTTCTGTCACTTGAGACAGGCCGGCTCATTCTCGAGCGCGTTGGCTATCCTTAGGACGTGCAAGCTATACAGTCGACGACTAACATTCCTGTTCCGTACCGGGCAAGAGTATATGTGGCCCCGCTCCCAAAGAATATGTCTCCAGTTCACAACGAAGGCAGAAGACACGCCCGAGTGAATTATCTTAAGCGTGCAGTGGAACGCAGTCCGAGAACTGTCTATGTGGATGCCGCTCTATACGAGCATACATCGAACGCAGCAGCAGCTGTGGTGGTGGGCCCTTCGTACACAGAAGTGTCCAGCATGTCCATGCCGCACTGTACTATCACAGAAGCGGAAGTGGCGGCGATCGTGCTGGCCATTACCTACGGAGACGCGACCAATCGAGAGCTTCACGTAATCACCGACTCACAAGCGGCCTGTCGACTCCTTCTTGCAGGCAGAATACCTACAAAATTAGCTCGCTTCACAACTAACCCATTGGCTACAAACTCACTTCTCAAACATCAGATCACTTGGGTTCCGGGGCACTCTGGATTGGAAGGTAATGAGGTCGCGGATAGGCTAGCTCGAGGTCACACAAACCGAGCGGCCACCAATCCTGATCTCACAACCAGCGTTCCTGTTCCAGCGACTTATGGCGCGCGACTTGAGTACCTACGAGAACAACGTAGGATTTATCCCCCTCCACACAAGGGACTAAATGCACATGAAACGCGGGAATGGAGACAGCTCCCAACCAACACTACCCCAACCTACATCAACACAACATAGTGTTCCCAGAACACTACACAGACATATGCCCTTGGTGCAACGACCAGCCCACCGCCTACCACGTCACATGGGGGTGCACAGGCCCCAAACCTCCACGCATAAACATGCACCATTCGGAGGCGCAGTGGGAGGCCACTCTGCTATGCTCTGATCTAGAGACCCAGCGTAGGCTGGTAACTCAGCCAAGAGCGGCAGCCCAGGCCACTGGGGTCTTGAAATGAAGACTCCACTCATTGCCCCCCCCCCCCCTCCTTTATTTTCTTTTTGAAATAAAGTTTTCTCTCTCTCTGTCCCCTCAAGAGGAAAGTATATAGCGTGTGTATCCTACCAGGACTCACCTTTGCGGCAGAAAAATGGAGGCTTGCTGTAATGTTCTCTTAAGTTCAGGACAACGCAGAGAGCTAAGGAAATGAAATAATTACAATAATATTACTATTATTATTGTTATTAACCTTAATATTAAGAGACAGGAAGTGTGCAGAATGGTCCAGGAAACAAACTGTAGTTACCGGTGTCCTGGACACTGCTGCTAGGAATAATGGCGATTGCGGCGGGGTGTAGCGCACCCTGCACAAGAAGAAAGAGCGCTTTTTTTACCAGACTCTCGCATTGAAAAACATGACCCCTATTTGAGTGGCTGCGAACGCTCGGCTTATTAAATGTGCCGTTTTCTTGTAATCGTGCAGCCTCATAGCCAGTCACTTGAACCATATTTACTGGCTTTTAATCGTGGTGTTCAAATAATTTTAAAATATGTTTTATTACTCCGGAACATCACACTAAGGTCAGTTCTGTAGCTTCATGGTGGTACATAATGTGTGCTTTGAGGGAACGCGGTAACACGTAGCCACTGGGCTTTGCGAAACGTTGCAGCCAACAACAGGCGACAATCGGCAGCAAAGGGCCATGCACAATAAGCAAGACTAGGGGCTCTTTCCGAGCATGCGCCTGGTGTCGCCCACTGTTGCCGGTTTTCCGCAGCAGCCCATCGTTAAACGCGGCGGTCACGCGTTGTTGACGCGTAAAACACCTGTTGTATATTATTATGGCAATAGAGTCACACACTTGGTCAAAAGAAGAAATATGGAAGAAGCGCCGGACCAACGTTTCCTTCTTATGCTTAAGGTTTAGCACTGCTGCCTTGATAAATGATATCTGCATTCTCAGATTACAAACGATGAAAAAAATCAGTGTGATGTTTCTGCTCTTCCTATGGTTGTATCTCCATTAACGCTCTTAAAAAAAAATAACAGTTTACAATCTGGTAATTATGACAAACTGCATTGCTGTTTCAAAGACTACTCTTTTTTTTTGTTTCATAGCTAAGTATTGGGATGCTGACTGCTCACAAATAGTTAGCTTTTATAGTGGCTATGTTGAACGCATTCGAAAGTCTCTTTAATAAAACCATTGTTAACAAGGACTTCTACAAGTATTCTGATTTTCTCAGAATCATCACTGATTTGAGACTTGGGGATAATTGGTATCATAAATTTCCTTCTCTTTATTTCAGACGTATCTGCAATACACTGAAATTTTGTTTATGGTTTGCTTAGTGATTTGTACTGATTCATAGATGCTACTGCTAGATTATTTGTTATGCTTCTGTGAGCAGTGAAATCGCACTGATGTAAAATTGCGAAGGTGAACCATTGTTAGTGACGATTGGAATCCTTTGTTTCTTTTACGTGTTTCTACAAACGCACACATTTTTATTCAATATGGTGTTTCCTTCACCAACCTCGGTTGCGCGCTGCTATCCGGATATGTGTTTGGGCGTCCCAATGAGTAAAGGTTGGCGCGTTTCTTTCGAGCCAAAACACTGCGAGATATTCGAATATGAAAATATAAAGATTGAAATTTCAGGAAAATAAGACAGCGACAGTAATGTTGATCCAAACGTGGACGTATACTTCGACTTGGACAAGCGTACACGCATAGTGAACTTGCCTTGATATTAATAGTCTAGAAAAGCGGCCATCGAGGGTGCAGCATTTGTTATTAGCTAGGAGCGCGAACCGCTGCCACCCGATTCAAAGTGTGGTGGCTTATTCATCAATTCATTAGCTACGTTTGTTCCCCAAATAGGACACACTTAGGATTTGTTTCTTATACGTAGACCAATCAATGTATGTTTCTCCTTGAGCGCCACCATCATGTAAGAGAAGCCTCTTGTGTGCAAAAGAAAAAAAAAAGCCTATTTTGGCCAGCGTTTACAAATGGCCGACCTGATGATATGCGTTACTATTCGGGCTTTGCGAGAGAAACGCCGTAGGAGAAGAGCGCAAATGATTGACAAAGAAATGTGCAAAATACGGGCATGAAGTTGAGTCTACGCGTTATAAGAGGATGAAAAGGGCTCCGAAGAGAATGTTTGTCCCGAAATTTAAAGTACGAACAAAATGCTTAATTGGCAGTGGTACTTCGGATCGAGCATTTTACTTCGTTTTGTTTGTTTCTTCTACTATCCCATTTACCTGCCCACATAACTACAAAAAGAAGGAACGAAAGGAAGTAGGAAGGAAGAAAGAGACAAAGAAAGAAAGAAAGAAAGGAATAAAGGAAGAAAGAAAGAAAGAAAGAAAGAAAGAAAGAAGGAAAGAAAGAAAGAAAGAAAGAAAGAAAGAAAGAAAGAAAGAAAGAA
>JAJIZL010036191.1:6164-26064 GCA_023969395.1 Amblyomma maculatum | reverse complement strand
AGAAAGAAAGAAAGAAAGAAAGAAAGAAAGAAAGAAAGAAAGAAAGAGAAATGTAAGCAGGAAACCAGCGAACAGGACTTTTTTTTTGCATTTCACGTGTCCCCTTTACTCTGCTGCGAGACCTCAGCGGCAAAAAGAAACTGAAATAATTCGCCCTTTGTTTTGTGTGCTGGCACAGAAAGACATCTGTATGTGCACCGAGTTCAGGCCTTGCTGTTTGTTTTCTGTTCTCTCTATCGCTTTCTCGCTTCGATAGGCACGCGTCCTCATTTCCGCGTCGTGACAACGAGCTTGTGCGCGGCGCATTCAAAACCGAGTCTGACAGGTGCTGGGCGAGCCCCTTTCGCCGTTTCCCCCGCCACCTACTCGTGGGCGGCGGCGGAGCATTCGGGTCGCGGCCGCATAGCCGACTGCCTCGGTTGACAAACGAGCAGACCACCGTGACGTCACCTGCGCGTTCCACGATTGCCTGCTCAGTGCTTGTTGGCTACGTGGAGAGAAACAATTACTCACCTCCTGTCATCATGCGCCGCGTAAGCGCCTTGTGAATTCATGCATTCATCGTGTAAGGAGATGCTATGCTGCGTAAGGGAGTGTTTTCGTTGCGGAGTCTCCGAAGAGGGCGCGACACGAAGGTGGAGGAGGGAGGACACACACCTGTCAGAACAATTCATTGCAGCATGGTACCCTTGCGTTAGGAACCGGTATTATTAGTATGGATACTTGTTGAGCTAGGTGCTTAAACATGACTTCAGTAACAGCGCAGATAGAAAGAAGGCACGGGATAGAACACTAGAGAAATAGCGCATTAAGGATCAGGGATTTAGAGAAATAATCGAGGCGGATAAGATTGCGCGTGCGGAGGATAAGTGTGCGAGCATGTAATCGATCGTTTTGACGCTGAAGGAACTCAGATTTTTAGGTGGTTGGAATTAGGCTTCGGCTGCTATGCTGTGGCCCCAGGACGAGTGTTGTTTTTCCTTTGCTCTTTATTCCTTTTTTTTTTGTGTTTAACCCTTGCAGGTGTAAATATATACACGTGGCACGTCTTGTGAAATAAATTGTTGGAAGTGTATATGTTCTATCCGTCCCTTCTTTCTGCCTGCGCTGTTACTGAAGTTATGTTAGACTTCAGTGAACTCTGACGTACAGAATCGGACAATGTAGTGAAGGGCTGTGAGTTCATTTGTACCACGCAAGTTTCTCTGGCGAACAGTTAATAAATATTTAACCGATCAGACAGTAGATGTTCTAGAAATGCGTCCGAAGTGGGGCGCCTTAATGCCTGCTGATACATAAGCGCGAGATGGATGAAGGAAAAACCATGATGCAGAAATCATGCTTTGAGGCAAGAGTATGTTGCTTATAATAACCGCATAATAATGAAAATAGAAAGGACGCTTTTATTCGCATACATTGCGTCAAAAATCTAGCTTTTGTCTAATGGTTTAGCGTTTGGAGATGAGAGCATAGATGTCGCTGGGTTCTGTTAATCTTCACGTCCAAGCTCAGCGAAAAGATGCGCTTTTCCATCTTCCTTCTCGATCAACTTGTGTTGTTCGTTTCTCTCTTTGTCCCGTGGTTCTGTTGTCCCCCTTTTACGTAATGTTAAACAAACAAGTCCGTAAGAGCACCCTCGGAAAATTTAGACACCGAAACGGTAAGGAAAGAAATTCGTCTGCTTCCTCGTCGGATGAAAATGAAGACATTTGACACCTGGAGCCCGACGTGTGCGCACAAAATGCATACAAAATGGCTCACAATGATATGGCATGACTCACACAGCTTGTATAGATGAGAGAAGTTAGCGTCTGAAGAGGTGCGCACTGCGATTACCACGAATAGGAAGGAATCGGCTCTCAGTTTCCAGCCACACCTTTTTGATTCGCCATTCCGCGAACGTGGGCAGCGAACAAAATTTTATGGAGATCTAAGAATCCGCTTTTAAGGACATAATGCCACGGCGTTATGGGCCCCTCGGGGTGGCTCTTCTTGTTGGCCCACGTTTGCGTATCAATACTGCTACTCGCTTATTACCTAAACACGTAACTACGGCCTCTAGTATCTCACACATCATGATCAACATACAGACGTAGGATAAAACGATGTGTGAAATACCATCACCAAACTCACAGATATAGAGGTCTGCTTTAACAAATCCGCACCAATTTTCCTGCATGGCCTAGGGTTACCTGTCTGGCTGGAGATCTAGGGTTCTTGGTGGATTTTATTCTCATCCTACCCTCCCTTCTCAAAGGTGATACTCAAGTTTGAAGCTTCTGCAAAATCGACCATGCCATTTCTCTTCGTGACGTCAACCAGCCGGCCGACCAATCAGCGCCTGACCCTATTTCCTGCCACTTACCATCTGCCCGCTGCTAGTGATTTTTCAGTCTAAATGAGACGCCTGACACTTTTTGAAGAACTACATGTACACTTAACGTTATCGAATTCAAAGTGGTTGAGAGTTGACATTAGTGTAATAAAGGCAGCTTGCCAACGAACGCCATGGACAACGTTTTACAGGAAAATATTTTTATTTCAAAGCTTTCATCCGAACCCGAGAAACCGAGCCCCGGATCGTATCCTGCATATACAAGTTCGCAGCGGAAAACTCTCGGTGCCGACGCCGACGCTAGACTTATTGCGTTTTATTTATTTGAAATTATCGCGTTAAATGTGTCGTCCATGACAACTGACAGCAGTGGGCGGCTACCCGCAGGGCGGCATGGCTTTATTTATATTTTTTTCCTATTGAAATTGCATACATTGTGTTTCATTTGAGGACAGTATTGCGCTCCATGCAGAGTGAAAGGAGGACGCAAGGTTGATGGTGAAGGAGTGAACTCACGGCGGTAAATGGGGGTGGCACAATGAAGGCGTTCCAGCTGCGAGGTCAATCCAACACTCAAGAAAAAGATGTCTTTGCGCGCGCGTGCGTGCTTGCGGGCGTGGGCGGCACATTATTTGCGTTGTCGTCCTCGCACGGAGCGGAAGTATTCATGCGAAATAGTTATGAAAGCATTAGAGAGCCAGAGAAAAAGAGAGAGAGTCAGCATTGATGTATAGAAGACGTCGTCGCAATGCATCCCTGCGTCGAACATTTGTGGCCGAGCCAGGTTACAAGGGCGCGGTCCAGGTACCGCCAGTGATGAGACTTGGCGCGCGTACGATGGGAAGGAGGGAAGGAAGGCTGTCATTTGCGGGGGACGTGGGAAACCCCGCAACACGTTTAGATTCCAAGACGCAACTGAGCGTTTCGCCCTCGTCTCTAACAGCACCGTTAGAACTGCTGAGTTGGCCAACACTTATGCGTCGTAACGTACAGCGCCTCCACATCCCGCTCGTTCCTGGTGTCAAGTGCGTTTAATGTAGAATCTTGTAAAGAGCACGTGTTCAACGCTGGTGTCATATTTTCTGAGCGCTTTAATTAAAAGTAATGAAATGATCGCGGGACTACGAGCCTCTGTCCGTTAGATCCCCAGCCGAGCGCTTTACCGCTGTGCCACGGTGGCTGCTCCTGGCCCTACGGGGCTGGGACTGGTAGATCATTGCCGCTTGCGTCGGGGGCTAGTCTTCCATCGAGTTTTTATCTGTTGTAGGCCATCATTGCACCCGCTACCGTTTCGGTGGTGGACGACGGCTGTTGCGGCACGCGTCTTCCTCTTCCTCTCCCTTTTCTTTTTCTTTCTTCTCTATTTTCTCTTCTGTCCGCACGAAGCAGCGGAGCTAGATGGCTCAGTTACAGAGCCTAGCAAGCCCGCGTATTTTATTTTCTTTCTTCTTTCAGTCGCAACAACAGCAACTACGAGCGTGCAATCCAGTGCCTTCACTCGAAAAATGACGCAGCTGTTGGGATATGCCATTAATTTAAATTCCAACGTCATCTACGTTCAGTACCAATGCTGCAGGAAACTAAGGAGTTGAACTTAATGAAAACTGCATCTCAGCGTTCGTTTTGGAAACTAGCATGATTAGGAAAGGGAACATTATAATATGAACGACGTTATGAATGAAATTATGTTTATTTTGTTTTTGTCCTTCAAAGAACGGTGGTGACAAAAAGTTTGTAATGACTGCTTGAAAGGCTTCGCCACCCTTAAAAGTCGAGGAGGACAGTCGCGGCAGTTCATGCGGCACATAAAGACGAATTTAAGCTTTTAAAAAGGAGATAGGGCTGCGATTCAGGAGGGAGAAGTATTCAGCCATGAGAAGGGCCAAAAGAATACGACTGGTGGACACACGCATTTTTGTGCCAGTACAAACAATCAATCAAAATTTATTGAAGGGCTGAAAAGGCCAGTTTGTCTAGGCCTTTCAAAACATATCACGCTTTTGTCTATACTGATAATGATAATTACTGTGAGTGTTAACGTTCAGGTCAACTTCAGTGCAGTGACAACATGATAAGTGGCGCTCATGAAAAAGCAGCCCAGGAAGGATTCTGGGTCCCGTGCCTAAACGGCGAGAACACGCATAGCGCTAGAGACAAAGATACAGACAATTGAAGTAGATCCGCAGTACATGTCTATGATTACCGTTCCACAACCTTGACCTTTGTGCTGCGTTGTGGCGCATGCAATACCGACTAATCCATCAACTCACCTTCCACCCGGTGTCTAATCGCGGCAAGCACCTCAGAGTGTGCTTTATAAGCCGGGATTCATAGCGATAACATTTCAAGCCAAACGATCCATTGGTATTCACTAGTAACAGCGCACCTGCCAATTGATGTGGCAGAGCGGTACGGGAGCGCCAGCCTTACGTTCTTAGAAGGGACAGAGTAGTTACCCGAAGAGTCAGAAAATCTGGCATCGGCGCCGGCGTCGACGTTGTGAGCGAGAAATCACAACCATTGCTTTGGAAAATGGCCGCTGGTTGCTGGCATGGCCTTTTGTTGGATGGTTTGTGCGAATTAATGAGACCATATGATATCAAGAAAGTAGGGAGGAGCTGAAAACTCTGGTTGCTCATTTAAGGTGGGGAGGTTGAGATAGGACTCAACCTTTCAGTATTCTTGAGTGCCGAGTGAGGCACGTTACTCCTAGGCCATGCAAGCAACTCCAAACAGCTTGGCTAAAGTGGGGCTTTGTATGTAGGCTATAAGTCTAAACACTATCGCATCATGCTCTTAAAGGCAATGCTTAAGTTATGATGTTTAATTGCATTCAGATGTTACTGATCAAATTTGGTATGTTTTTTTGGATCTCGTTGCTTTTGGAGTCCGTGGCAAAATTATGCTAGCGCTCTTTGCAATTTCTAGAAACCCGTGTTCGGTTGGCTTTCTGTTTTGTGGAATTTACACAATTTCATTTACTCCCTATCAAATTGGGCTTCGGCGTTCGAGGCGCAGCTTGGGACGGAAACCTCCCCTTGGAAATAAAATTAGAATAGGACCTACCAGCTTTACCGAGCCGGCTGAGCGTGTAATGGCCGCAGGGCCTGCAGTATGCGTGGTGAAATTAATTTTCCGAAACGTAGCTGAACAAGCCGTATTCTCACTACTGGAGGAAAAAAAATGCAGTAGCTTTCGTAAAGAATAGTTATTAAACAGTTGCGAAACACAAAGACCAGCATATTTGTGTAGAACGACCAGGCGATGACCTCCGCGGAGTACCTGCGACCCCTCTTTCGTTTCTTGGATGCAGAATCTGAATATATTATGTTCAGACAATCTAACGTCTATTTCATTATACCTACTAATTTTCTGCACTATGCAACTATGCATTGTCTTAAAGTGGGGAAAACGGAAGGAAGTGTGCATTTTGTGGTCAAATAAATGCGGAAGAATGAACGGAAAAAAGTAATACCACGTTTCCCTGAAGGTAGAACTGCTATGGATAATGTTAAGTAAGGTTGCCTGTGTGTGTGATGCAAAAGCTGCTGTGCATAATTCTAAGCAAGGTTGCTTCGATGCCCTCTTTGTTCAACGCATCTCCTTTGTTCGCTGCAAAGAAGACGGTAGGCGTAACATCAAGAGAGAGAGAGAGAGAGAGAGAGAGAGAGGGAGAGGGAAGTAGACAGCGAGGATTCAGAAACAAATGCGAAGCGATGACATTCACAAGGTGCACATGATTTCGCGGATGTAGGAGTAAATCGGATGACAGAGGATGCGATATGAGAGTGACAGATTGTATAGATGCTTCCGTACTAAGTATCTTGCCTTGTCACCTTCATTTCAGGCATCTTAGTTACTTTTATTATCCTTGAAGATGAACTGCCATTGTGCGATTACACGTGCAGCGATAAATCTCGACCATTATAGTTTGTATTCAATGAAATCAAATTGATTCGACAAAGTAGACTTCAATTAGAACTTCTGCTCTTCGTAGCTATTCGCAGTGTGCCCAGGTTTGACCTTGAACCGCGGGAAAAACTTCGTGGCAGCTATGACGTAACTCAGCAGCCCCGTGTCTCCAGAGAACCTTAGCTAACCGCTCGCTCGCCCCTCCCTAGTCACGTCACAAGCATGACATCACTCAACCGCAGCTACGCTAGAGCCGTGGTGTTCGCTGCGTATATATAGTCTCCACTGCTTCTTAGCCGGTGCCAGTGTATCGCAGCAGCTTTCGGCCATTTAGCGGCTGTAGTCGTCATGGATTATCTAAGCCGAGACGCATTGTGAAGTATATGCGTCTCTGAGCCTACGAAGACGACAGTCTGAATCCGATAATTTAGTGGACGTAGCTAGATCGCCGAGTTTATCGCTACAAGATCAGAGATTCATGATCACAAGTGCCACTAACAGGCTGGCCCTCCTGGGGCTGGCACACCATTTGTAAGGGAAGCATTTTATTGGGCAATAAACCTGCATGTTAATGGGCAATGAAACTTACACCCCCGCCACCGAGAGGCTACCGCACAGAGACAAAGAGAGGCGGGTCGAGCGAAACGTGCCGCCGCTTTCCTTTAGTGAACTAAAATACCTTGATTACTTGTGCCTTTTTCGGCATTTGTGTTACATTGAGAACCAGGAAGCTTAATAGAGGACGGTACATGCTTACATGCAAGGTGTGATCAGAACAGGAATCCTGCCGGAACAGCGTGATCGCGACTGACAAAAGACAAGGATGTTGACCGGAGACGTGTGAGTATGTCTCGAGGTGTAGTGCATTCCACACTGTTGCGGTGTAATTTCACAACGGGGATCATAGCAGCTGTAATGATTGTTGCAGAAAATAGTGATCATTTAGCGCTTTATTCATGATTAGCGCACTGATACTTTATATTGATGAGGTCGCTTCAAACGGCTGCAGCGTAGCGCGGCTTCGCTACGGTCGAAAGTTAAAAACAAACTTGCTGTCACTGCGTACACTGCACAAGGAGACTTGGGACAGGTGCCGACTACACCTCCGCACGGCGTTGGGCGGCCCTCAGGCGCCGTCGATGCTCGCGTACGTCATACGTCTCGAGGTCAACCACTCGCCCTTGGCCCAGCACAAGTGCTCCCCAACTAGGGCAGCAGTGCCTCGCCTCTTCATCGGCAAGGGCAAACGAGTTGTCCTCTCGCGCTGCTCCCGCTTCCTGTTGTGCTGCAATGAATGCGTTACGAAAACGCAGCGGGCGTCTTCAATTTTTTCTACCTGTCGCGTAAAGGTTGCCCAGAATGCGCATGTCTGTGGGTGTCCGAGAGGAGGAGGAAATCAACTGCTGGGTGTCGTGCTTGTTACAGTGTGCAATAAGGACACTCTCCATTCGACGGAAGCGGGGAGGAGCAATGTCACATTGTATTTATTTTTCGCTGGTGTGAATAAAGCGGGCAGGTTATGGTACGTTGCCGCGAGAGGAAAGTGTATGGTTTCGCGGTATGTGCAATTGTCACAAGTGCTCATTAGCTCCGACCCGCAAGGTGGGAATAACCCTTCTGGTGTCAAGAAAACTTAAAAAGAAAAACAAAACTCGCAGGATGGTTGCGACAGTGTACGATTTTTTATAAACTAGCTGTGCACTGGCAACGAAGAATAATGGACAACACTGTGATGCACAGGTATTTTGTTGCCATTTTTATCGCAAACCTATTGATATCCTGCAGTCGTTTCTTTAAGATAGAGCGCTCATAGCAACGATGGCGAAAATGTATGCCCGTGTCTTTAGACATGCTGGTTACAGTGTACAAACTTGAACTTTAACGTGAACTACCTTAGTAGTCTGAGGTGCTCGAATTGGTTTAGATATCGAAAGGGCGCAGTGGGGATTCCGGAGCTTTAAAAACGGATTTACAAGTCAGGATTTAAGAAAGTTATTCGCTGAGTTGGTTGGTCATCAGACATAATAACAGGGCGTTGGGCAACAAAGACATTAGGGACCCTTTGCGTGGTGTGGTGAAATTTTCTAAGGATAATGAACTTTGCCTCTTGAAGGCAGACAATGCTGGCGGCTTTGTAATCTTTCCTAAAACTATATATTTAGAAAGACATGGCATCACAGGCCACAATTTTTATCGCTGTAAAAAAAGGCCAAACAAGGTTCTCAAGTAAGGCAACAGAATTGTGGAAAGATCTGGATCTGCAAAGACTTGGTAACAATATCCCTAAAAGTAAAAGTGGGACGTTAAGTGCCTCTTTTAGCGTTAAAAGACAAACCCGAAGCAATATACTGTGAAGGAAGGTGGTACCTCTCAGTATTGCGTCGGTGGGTTCGTTCAGCGACGCTTGAATGACTGAAATTACTGATCCACCCCTTTAAAAACGTTCACGAGATGTAGCCCAGTTTTTTGAAGAACGGTTCATTTACATTATGCCTTTTTTGTTGACGTGGAAGAGCTGTATTTTTTAGTGCCGCATCCTGAACTATTTACTTATGTTTAAGCATGCATTGTTTATAGTGGCGCTGTACGATTTCCAAATGCCGATGGTATTGCGGCAGACAATGTTTTAAGTCTTTCGGAACTTAATTTTTGCAGCACATTTATCCCTTTTGACGAGCAACCTTACTTGCAGAACAGAGGCATCTACATCGGCTCATGCAAAGCCTTCCTAGGCAAAAAAACCTCCATGAGTCACAATAACCTCATACGAATTCTCGTACTAAACCTCTATGAGTCACAATAACCTCTACAAATTCTCATACTAAGCTCATACTAAACTCGTACAAATCTTATATCATCATACAAACCTCATTCAACGCACGAGAAGTATTTGAGATTGTATGACAATTGTATGATTTCAGTATGAGAAATTTGTATGAGGTTATTGTGACTCATACGGCTTTTTTCACACACTTTGCAAAAAAAAATTTTCATTTTTGTATCGCTCTTTACAGCACCATTTTCATCATTTCAAAAATGACAAGGTCCTAAATGTGTTTCGTTACTTAAACGTGTCTTCGTTTTCAACAAGCAACAGTGCCGACTGAGACAACGATAAACAGCATTTTGGAAAATCTTGGACAACCTGGAAAGGACTTAATTTTACATTTGAATACCGGGTGACGCATGATTTAGTCCATAGACTTACTGGGCTTACTCTCCACGTGCGCAAACTGTTCTCTTGTTGTATGATTCTGCCCACTCAGAGGTCGTGAAAGAGGGCATCGCAACCATCTGCTTGCAGTCGTCGCTCTGGAAGTCGTGCGTACATGAGATGCAAGTCAGCTTTAACAACTTATTTGAGAGGCTTGTTGAAGAAGCCGGCTTTCCTGAGTCAGTCTTAGTGCCAGCGGCAGAAATGCTTCTGAAGAAGGTGAAGGCTGGTGCAAGCATGCATAAACTGGCGGGAAAAGAGATACCTTTTGTGGTTCAGTGTATCCACAAACAAAGTTACACCTAACCTTGACACAAGCTGACAAGGATGAAATCTTCGCAATTATGCCAAACCTACACTCTGTTATTATGTTAGAAGTTACGTGTACCAAGATAATCATCTTGAATAAGGCGCCAGGAACTAAAAGAAAGGCATCTGCGTCGATTCTTGCATAGCCTTTATATTTTGCAACAAGTTATAAGAATGCTAGACTGAAAGGCATAAGAAAGGAGAGTTGATGGCTGTCTCATTAGAAAGAGTAAACAGTATACTAATGATGATTTATGCCATAATTGCACGGCTCAAGCAGATGTTTAAGCCTGGGAGTAATGAGCTGGATATTTAGTAATTTGGTGTATTTATTATACTATACTGCAGGCTTGTATGGTCCACGCTCATATAAAGACGCAAAACTGTGGCTTGGTTGCATTACTAATATCATGTGTCCTTCCACATTCAGACGTCCAAAACAAACAAAACGATGACCCCCCCCCCCCCCCCCACACACGCACACACATCTCCCGAGTCGCAACACACACTTCGCCGTACTGAGCTCGAATCTGTGTGCTGCCCTGATGTCTATTCTAGCTGCCCAATGAAATGGATATACCAATAAGCAATACCGAAGAAGCCTACGAGACTGAGGAAATCGCAAGGACAAATAAACAAGATGATGTCACTGGCGCCTGTCCACTCTCGTCTAATGAGTTTGCGACGGCAGATGACGCGGACTACGCCCGAGAAGGACAAGGTGAAGACATGCGCATTAACGACGCCTTTTATGCGTCACCGTAGCAGAAACGCCTTTTTGTGGCTTTGTCTCATCCATCGCCTACGGGCACCAGACGATGCGTGGCCTGCCTCTTCCCTGTCGTCTGCTTGCGGTGGCTAGTGCGGCGTCCCCACGCAGATTTTGTGGCGATAAGCGGCGCTGCGTTTTGGCCGAACAGGATGCTAAGGCACCGAGAGCATGCGTCTTCGTGCGCAAATCAGCGCGCTTGTGGGCGAGGAAGTTTATACCCTGTTCCTCGTTTCTTTATCGTGTGTCTCTGTTTACGTATGCCATCGCGAATGAGCTCTTCCGGATGTGCTTACATATAAGGGTCTGGTCGCGGTGATCTTAAGTTCCGTTATATCGTTTTAAGTTTTGTTATATTGCTATAGTTTTATTGTAGTTTTCGTAGAAACATCATTTGCAAGACAATTTTAGCGATTTTTTCTACATCGCAAAGACGTTGCAAAGTAGAATCGACGAGCATTGCTGCGTTGACATCGGCCGTGAAATACACTTGCTTATTTGTCTCTCGAATTTCCCCGTCTCTCTCCAAGTACTGAAACTTTCCGGTCATGCGCGGGGCTGCACATGTAATTTTGAGCCTCATTATCGCTAGATGCACAGAGTATCGGACATCAGTAACTGGAAGGCAAAGAAAAAACACAATATTTGCCATTCCGATCACGTAACACGAGAACATACAAATAAAAGTGAAGAATTCTCATTACTGGGGAATAATTCCCCAGGGTGCTCTAAAGTTCTTGAATTCACTGAAAGCAGTCGCCTGTGAGAAACATCACTTTCGCTTACTTATAACTGCGTATAAGGTTTTGCTTTCTATATACGGGAGTTCCCTTGGCATGTAGACGCGGCTTAAAGATCGCCATTCGCTAAAATGATATGCAATATGGAACAGCGCGTGGCGTGAGAAGGGATCGAGATTTAAGCTCCTTTCGTAGGTAAGTATGATCAAGCTGGTTGTCATTTTAAGTTCCGTTATATCGTTTTAAGATTTGTTATATTGCTATAGTTGTTATTGTAGTCTTCGTAGAAACATCATTCGCAAGGCAATTTTAGCAATTTTGTTTTTACATCGCAAAAAGGTTGAAAAGTAGAAACGATGAGCATTGCTGCGTTGACATCTGCCGTGGAATACACTTGCTTCTTCATCTCTCGAATGTCCCTATCTCTCTCCAGAGTACTGCAACTTTCCGGTCATGCGCGTTGCTGCACACGTAATTTTGAGCCTCATTAGCGCTAGATGCCCAGAGTATCGGACATCATGAATTGGAAGGCAAGGAGAAAAAACGCAATATTTGCCATTTCAATGATGTAGCATTAAAACATACAAATAAAAGTGAAGGATTCTCATTACTGGAGAATAATGCCCCAGGGTCACTCTAAAGTTCTTAAACTGACTGAAAGCAGTCGCCTGATCACTTTCGCTTGCTTATCACTGCGTAAGGTTTTGCTTCTTCTATACGGGAGTGCCGTACGATCTAGACGCGGCTGAAAGATTGCCATTCGCTAAAATGATATGCAATATGGAACAGCGCGTGGCGTGAGAAGGGATCGAGATTTAATCCTTTCGTAGGTATGACCAAGCCGGTTGTCCTTTAATTCAGTAGCTCGGTAGCACGGCGGTAATATGTTGAGCGGCACATGAAATTTATGCTGCGATGCCAACACCGCCATGGGTTCGTGTGTATTTTGACTTCAGCACGTACGAAAATAGAGGAAATGAAGAATGGGAAAAGTTGCTTGCATTTCAAACGACTCTGACAGCTACCTCGTAGAAAAAATGTTCTACCAGCAATCCTTTGAACCACTCAGTGCAGTGCTGCCAAGCAAAACTATTTTGAAAGTGAGGATATTATTTTGCTGAAGCACTGCCGGTTTTTTATCAGTGCAACACTAACGTTCGCATTAACTTTTACAGGCACAGTGGTCAGCGTTGCTGACCACCATTGATTTGTTTTTGCAGAGCCACCTGATGTAAGGATGCTATTGTTGTGAAAAACGCGCCTTTGTGCCCGCCATATAAATTTCCGCGATTGACCCCAAAATGTTTTACAAGCGTAAAGGCAAAATACTTTATATAGAACCTTATTTTAGCGCAATATGTAGTGCATGAACATATGTTTGTTCTCGCGAGGCAAAAATAGGCTTTGCAGCAGAGAAGTGTCATGCGGCAATGTTTGCGGTGGTCAGCTGCTCTGACCACCATGAATGAATGGCGTTATAGGTTGGAGTATAATTTATCGTTCAAATTCAACATGAATGTAACTTTCGCGTTCAAACCTGTCTCTTAGATGTTAATATGAGAATATTTAATTTTCAGGATATTCCACAGGATACTCAGAGATAAACAGAGTGATGAAGGTGTGCCATAAAGAGACCCTTCCAGCATGGTGGTCAGCTTCACTGAGGACCTCATATGTTCTAAAGAGCAATAAGTATTTTTTTCTACTTTCTTCAATATTGTTTTTGTGATCATTTTTTATTATTTGTGCAATGAACTGAAACGCGGATGAAGCGTGGCTGACAAAGAGGGTTCTACTTAAGTTGAGGACAACGCAGAGGGCTATGGAAAGAAAAACGGTGCGAATAACGTTAAGAGATAGCAAACGTGCAGAGTGGCTCAAGGAAATAACTAAAGTTACTAACATTTTAGTGGAAATCAGGAAGAACGAATAGACATGAGCAGGAAATGTAGCGCGAAGAAAGGATAAACGATGGTCGCTCGGGGCAAGAAACTGGATTCCAAGGGAAGGAAAGCGTAGCAGGGGACGTCAGAAAGATAGGTAGGCGGATGACTGTAAAAAGTTCGCAGTAGTAAATGGATGCAGCTCGCACAGGACCGGGTTAATAGGGGGAATATGGGAGAGGCCTTCACCCTGCAGTGGCCATAGTCAGGCTGAGGATGATGAAGTGGTATAAGCTGAAGATAGCACAAGCATAGGAAAGCTTCTATGAAGATAGAGAATCGGCAATGGAAAAGTAAAAACGCATTATACTGCACTGATGGACGACTTCAAATCCAAGGAAGGTAGAAAGCAAGCTGGAAACCACGCAGCGGGCAACTATGGTACTGGATTAAGAAATAGCAAGGGGTTACTTTAGGTGCGTTTGCTTAACGCAATTGCTTATGAATCATGAATCCCTTCTTCAGTAAACGGAAGAATCGTAAGTGTATATGAAAAAGCCCTAACGTGGGGACCAAAAATGAAATTGATTTCATACTGTGTTCTAACCCAGGCATTATGCATGATGTACAGGTAATCGAAAAGATGTGTTGCAGTGACCGCAGGATGGTGAGGTTTCGAATTAATCTGGATTTTAAAAGAGAGCGCAAGAGATTAATGAGGATGAAGTTCATCTACGAATAAGCGGTAAGGGGAAAGTAGAAAAAGTCAGGTTTAGGAAAGCTGGAATCTAGGCGAGTTGATACGCATTCATACTGGGGAACAGCTCAATAAAGGCTTGTTTCACCTTCACTGCACTGTTCCCCAGTAGGAAGAATTCAGGCTCTCACTGTAGAATAGATACTCATACTGAGAAAATCGACTTCAGCGTAGAAGCAATGAGTAATAATTTGAGATACATCATTACTGAGTGCGCGGTAGAATTGTTAGAAAGGATACCGATAAACCGCCTAAGGAGACGAAAGATTTGATTTAAAACTATCAAAGTATAGAAGCCTTCAACCCAGCAGAATGTATATAACTGGCAGATATATGAGAGCTAATCAATGGAAGTATAACATGGCGAAAATTGAGCACGCTTTAAAAAAAAAAAGAGAATTTAGCATTTACAAAAATCAGATGTATGTACTGAGGGACAAGGCTGGCAATGCCATTACTAACACGGACAAGATAATAAAGGTATCCGAGGAGTTCTATACAGATCTCTACAGTAGGTATAGTAGTCGGGACAATAATGAAATTGGCTGTAATGAAGAGCAATCTGACATTCTGCCAGTAACGAAGGACGAGGTTAAGAAAGCCTTAGAAGCTATATGAAGGGGGATGTCAGCAGGGGCGGATCAGGTAACTACAGATTTGTTGATAGACAGAGGAGATATTGTGCTAGAAAAACCGGCCACCCTTTATACGCGTGCCTGATGATATCAAAAGTACCGGAATCATGAAAGAATGCTAACATTATCTTAATTCATAAGAAAGGAGGCGCTAAGCACTGGCAACATTACAGACCAATCAGCTTACTATCAGCTGCTTACAAGGTATTTACTAAGCTAATCGCTAATAGGATCAGGACAGCCGTATAGTCGAATCAATCAAGGAATCAAGCAGGATTTCGGAAAGGGTATTCTATTATTGATCATACCCACAGTATAAACCATCTGATAGAAATGTGCTCAGAATATAACCAGCCACTATATACATAGTAGTTGTAGTGCAGGCACTTAATTTTCCCCTATACATAGTATTCATTGAGTACGACAAAGCATTTGACTGGGTTGAAACCTCAGCAGTCAGGCAGGCATTGCGATATCAGCATCACGGCCGCTGCTGCGTCGCCCGAAACCGGCGGGAGGCGCCTACTTCTCGTCGCCACCGCCGCCGCTCTACAGCTAGTGGAGAGCTGCGCGCGTAGAGCTGCGCCTGGCTGCGCTTTGAGTGAGGCGGCGGAGTGGTAGGAGCCTGTTATTTGAAGGATATAATAGCTCCGTTTCAGACAATTCGTCAACACGAATAATTATATATGTCTAATGTGAGCATGTCAGCACTTAGCGCTCGCTCGGCAAGGGTGTATACTGGAATGTATAGCGAAAAACGTAATGTGACGGTAGTTCAAAGCCACTATATGGGAGTGCTCAGTTTACCGTGATGAAGCATTCGGGTCATTTAATACCGTCTACTCATTCCTGCATACAGCTTGTATACACAAAATTGGTGTCAACCTGTTCTAAGCTCCCAGCGCTATACAATGAAAATGTGGTTCTACTGTAAGCAACGTCTGTCAAAATCCGACTTACACCCAACCTTTCTAGTCTCGTTCTCTGCAAAATGTTACAGAGGAAATAGGAAGGCGTTTATTCGATAAAATCTAGATGATAACCTGGGAACTTTGACTAAGTTGTAGCCCGTAGACTTTGTACGCTAGCACGCGATGCATCATGGCTGCCCGCATTGTGCACGGCCGGTCAAAGTAAGCGCGCTTCATAGTTCCGGTCTGCCTCAAGGAGCTACGCATATGCACCGAGAGCTTTTTGTTGTCTCTCAACAACAAAGGCATTTCATCTGTCCCACCCATCGGAGACAAGCTGCGGATCATCTGCGCCTCAGCAAACAAGAGCGCCACCGCTGGACTGGCTGATATATGTCAGCGGCGAACCTACGGCTGGCACTGGGCAAGGCGGCACTTCCGAGATGCGGTTCGCTCAGAATCCGTTTTCTTTCATCGTGCAGGTGAGGAAGCAATACGGAAAAAGGTTTCGTTCAAATGACCCGTGTTTGGTGGTGATGCCGTGCCCGCAGCTTGCTGGGTTTGTGTTTTGCATGATATGTTTGCGAAAGCTGTTGGGAGGGGACATAGAGACGAACCCAGGACCAGATATAGCTAAATATCGGAAGGAAATAGCTTTAGACATAAAAGATATTAAGAAGATAAAACTAGCCGAAATTGATAAAAAACTAGACACTCTTACCAGACTGGAAAATTCTGTTTCCTTCTTTCAGCAAAGATATGGAAGGTGTCATCGATAAGCTTGAAAAAGGAATTTACGATCTAGACAATCGTAGCAGGCGTTCCTATCTGATCACATGCGGCCTACCTGAAGTTGAATACGAGACCAACGAAATTCTTGAAAGTACGGTGAATAAAGAAATAATACTGGACACCCTAGAACTAGACCCAGTGGACATCGAGCGGATTCAGAGTTTAGGTAGACCAGGACCAAATAAAACACAGCCGGCCATCCTTAAACTCCTGGACTGGAGACAAAAGACTGCAATTCTGAAAAAAGGTTTTAAACTAAAGGATATGGACTTCTCGATCGGGGAAGATTTCTCGCCAAAAATAAGAGAAATACACCAAAAGGTGTGGGAAAACTCCAAATCTAACCCTGATAAAAAAGCAAAGGTATCACTAGCATTTGACAAACTTCATATCAATAGCCTCATATATGTATGAGATGATGAAAGAAGCGACATAGATCCGTTAGCAAAAAAACGACTCCGTGAGCGGACCAGTCACCGTCACAAGGTACATTCAAAGATGTAACCATATTAAATGTATATGCCCGAAGTATTCTCAACAAAACTGGTCATCTCGAAAACGTGCTTCTAGTGTACGAACCTGATAATGTAGGCATCACTGAAACTTGGCTGTCGACCGATATCTCAAACCGTGAAATCACCGCTTCAAACTATTCCGTAATTCGTAAAGATAGATAGACACGTGGTGTTGGTGTAGCATTGCTAATAAATAAGTACATTTATTTCGTCGTATTTCCAGACGTTGAGGATGCTGAGGCCATATTTTGTAAAGTGTCAACCAATGGGGGTCATATTTTTGTAGGATGTGTTTATCGAAGCCCTTCATCGGGGCACGAGAGCATATGTTTTATTCATGAGTTCATGCAACGCAACATTCGCAGTAGAAATTCACGTGTGATACTCATGGGTCATTTTAACCTACCTGAGAAGGACTGGACTAACATGCATCCCTTATCTCCTGCATCTCATGTAATAGTCGATTTAATGCTAAGTTTCAGCCTTCGCCAAACAGTGACATGTCCAGCGCGAACTCAGGATACATCGAAAAGTGTGCTCGATCTGATATTTCTCAGTGAAAACTTTCCCTTGGACAAGACACAGAATAACATCATCAAAGGTATCTCCGACCATGACATTCCGATTTGTATTCTACCCCTGGGAATTACCGACATGCCTCGAACTGCTTTAACAATAATAGCGAAGTTTAACAAAGCTGACGATGCAAGCGTCCTTACCTATCTGGAACACGGACTTAACTCCTTTTCCGCATTTTCCTTTAGCATAGATATTGATATCAACGCTGTTTGGCTCATATTTAAAAAGATTGCAACTCACTGCATATCCCATTTTGTCCCCCTGTTAACAAAAAAAGACCTGCGACAAAAAATTCCTGGATTACTCGGGAAGTTATTCAAGCAAAACGTCGTGTTAAAAGGCTTCGACAAAACATTAAATCGAAAGGAACAACAGCTCTTAAAAAAACTAAACTAACAAACATTATTTCAGACTTTAAACAAAAAGCAAAAAAAAAACCAAACAACACTACTTCCAGGTTACATTTCCAGATTTCCTCACCAATAACCCGCAACGGTGGTGGAAACATTTTGGCGGGGATAAAAGCGATGCCTCTCATCTACCAGTCGGGGAGAGGGTTAAAGTGGAAAATGCGCACAATGATTTCTTTCGCTCAGTGTTTACAGTCGATAACTGCTCTATACCCGTTACAGAAATATATGATGTTCCAAAAATGGATCCTCTTGTCATTACCGACGCTGGCATTTATGATCTTCTTCTTGGCCTGGACGATAAGAAAGCAACCGGTTCCGATGAAATTCCAAACGCCTTTTTAAAACGATGCGCCGAACCATACAGTAAGTTCCTAGGTCTCATCTACCGTAAATCCCTTAGTACCTACAAACTGCCAGATGACTGAAAATAGCCAAGGTATTACCAATTCATAAATCAGGCAGCACTTCTTAAGTATAGAATTTTAGGCCACTATCACTGACTAGCACTGCATGTAAATAGCTAAAACATATAATTTCAAAACACCTAACTGAGCTCTTAGAACGTTTTAACTTATTATCACGTCATCAGCATGGGTTTCGCCGCGGCTTATCTACCATTACTCAATTAACAGAAGTAGTCCGCGACCTCGCTTTAAATATTGATAACTGCAGCCAAAATGACATCATATTACTCGATTTCGCTAAAGAATTTGACTGCTTGTGTTATTCGAAGCTAATAGCAAAGTTGCGGGGCTTCATTGGTGATAGCGAAATATTGGCTTGGATAGAGAACGTTTTGCATCAACGGTCACAATTGTTATTCTACCGCCACGTGCAATCCAGATCGGTAGCAGTCACATCCCGAGTTCCTCAAGGCTCTGTTCTGGGACCCCTGTTATTTCTAATCTTTATTACCGATATTACTGCCAATATTAATTGTAAGATCAAACTATTTGCTGACGACTGCATAATATACAGAGAAATAAGGAGCCACGAAGAGCATGTCATCCTTAACTGGTTATTAGAAATAATTGCTGAATGGTGTAATAACTGGCAGATGACAATCAACACAAAGAAATCTGTAGCAACAGCAATAACCAGGAAAAAACAGCCTTCTAATTTTGTGTATAAAATGAATGACATTCCACTTACCTTTGTAAACAAGCCCAAATATTTAGATGTCACTCTGACTTCAGATCTTAGATGAAGCGAACACATTAGTAACATCACTGCTACAGCATTGCGCAAGTTATTTTTTCTTAGATGTATTCGCCTAGCCCCTGCACAAACTAAACCAAACTTTAAGCTTATAAGACTTTTATTAGACCAGTACTAGAACATGCTAACACCGCTTGGTTTCCTCAGTCTCTCAATAACATTTCGAGGCTTGAAAGAATACAGCGTAAAGCACTACGATTCATTCATAACAAATACAAGCGAACAGATTCACCAACCGAACTAGCTGTAATATCCGGGCTCGAAACGCTATCAACAAGAGCAAAGTTCGCGCGATTAAAATTCCTATATCAGCTACTACATGACGCCTTTATTATCGACTTATCACAGTATGTTTCATCATCACATAAGCGAGAGTTAAGAAACCATCACGAGTTCACGCTAACCGAATTTTCATGTCACAGTGATGCATTTAAATATTCTTTCTTCCCATGGGCAACAAGCGAATGGTATTGCCTGCACTCATCTGTTACTAATGTTGATTTATTTTCAAGCTTTTGTTCCAAAGTACAGGCCACGGTGTGAGTTGACTTTATTCGGTTACAAATTTCGCTTTTTTTTTCGTTTGCTTGATTAACGTAGTCGACAGCCTGTTATCCCATTGTTTCGTTTTTGAACTTGTATGTGTTCTTTATTTGTGAGCTGTTTGCGCGAATTTGATAGCACATTTTCAGTTTTTTTGCTTTAAGAACTGCCTAATACTGTATTTTTCTAGAGCTGCTTTAATTCTTGTCATGATCATTTTGTCGATATCATGAATGCAATGCTTACCTGCTATGGTCTCAGCTAGAGACTGGCAGTAATGCAAATAAATAAATAAATAAATAAATAAATAAATAAATAAATAAATAAATAAATAAATAAATAAATAAATAAATAAATAAATAAATAAATAAATAA
>JAJIZL010036190.1:26914-78511 GCA_023969395.1 Amblyomma maculatum | reverse complement strand
CCTAAAAAGCGTTGACTCACAATGGAGGAAAAGAACTAGGAAACTAACTAGTAAGTATGCTAGTAACAAGGACGGAGAAATAACGAGCATTAAGCAACAGGTGAAAAACACAGAAGGTAAAAATTGGATAAATTCGATGGAAAAGAAACAGAGTGTGGAATTATACCGAAAGTGGAAAATGCAGATCAGGAAGGAAGATTTCTTTGATAACTCAAGAGGCAGTGCCCTACTTTTTGAAGCTAGATCAGGGTGCCTTAGAACACGCAGCTACAAAAAGAAATTTAACAATGGAGATGACGCATGTGCTGTATGTGGAAACTCCAGTGAAACAATTGACCATATTATACTCGAATTTAATGGTATCCATCCGGAAATTGGTGCAGGCGCAATCAATGTTTCTGAAGCTCTGGGTTTTACAGATAACAGTGGCCGGGTGAATAAACCGGCGGTGGAAACTAGCAAAAAACGACTGGAAGATTGGTGGTTTAAAAGCAGAGAAGTGACATATTGTTAGTAATGTAGGAACAAAATTTAATAAATAGAATGGTGGTTTAGTTAACCATTCTAAATCAATAATTAAGATATAGGGAGAAAAATGAGCATGATAGCTACTGCTACCGCCCCGTTTCAAAGGGGACGCTCCTATATTCCATCCATCCCATCCATCCGTCATAACATCTGTGTAAAGCGGTGCTCAACTGTCGCCGACGCCTTGCGCGGAGGCAGTTACCGCCTGACTTCTGCTCCTCGCACCAGTGGCACTGCGCGCTGCGTGACGTCATACTATCTGTGTAAGAGCGAGGGCTCACCGTCGCCTTGCGCGGTGGCAGTTACGGCCTGACTCCGCTCCTCTCGTCAAGCCATGAGATTCCGCCTACAGTCAAAGCGCTTAGGCAGGCTGCAAAGAGGAAGCAAAAGCGAGCCACAGAGACAGAAGAAGAGCGAGAAGAACGGCTTTCCAAACGACGAGCGCAAGAAGCAGCTAGGCGGAAAAGGCGGTCAATGTCTTCGGTAGCAGGATCGACGACAGAAGCAGGAGAGGAAGGTACGAATTTTCCCGATAGTTTAGGGACGTGCATATACTAGCAGCACTACCAGTTCGGCGACTAAAGTAGTGAAAGGCGAAAGCCTGAGAAGTCTCACCTTGTCTAGCGTTCCTGCCAATCCCAACGCGCGCCAAGGAACGCCACGCGACAGGAGAGATGGCGTACAATCCAAACGCACACTTGTCGGAGAAAGTGTCAGATACTGCGCCTTTCTTCCAGACTATGTAAAACCATAGCTAAACACAGTACAGTCTAGCGTCACCATAGCCATAACAGCAAACATAACCGGAGCATCACCATGGTGAATATAGCACAGCCAAGCATCACCACAAGCAGTACTATAGTAGTACCACGTATTGCTTCGCAATAACCAGGCTTAACCAAGCTAAGCCACAGCGAATTTTTTTGTTCTGCCTTCTCCAGTAGGGGCAAGTATAAGCACACGCATGCATTCAATACTCAACCGGGGTGGTGCAGAGTGGTAAGACGCCCCACTACTGTCCGGAGTTCCCGGGTTCGATCCCGACCTCGGCGGCTGCGTTTCGATGGAGGCGAAACGAAGAGGCGTCCGTGTGCTGTGCGATGTCAGCGCACGTTAAAGATCCCCAGGAGGTCGAAATTACTCCGCAGCTCTCCACTGCGGCTCCTCTTTCTCTCTATCTACTTTCACTCCCACCTTCCTCCCTTCCCTTACGGCGCGGTTCAGGTGTCCACAGCTGCAAGTGTGACAGATACTGCGCCTTTCCCTTCCTATGACCCCCCCCCCCCCCCTTATTATTATTATTCTCCAGTAGGAGGGAACTCCACTAATGTTAAATCAGCGGTACTACAGGGCTCAGAAGCAGATCACCCGGGCTCTACACTTTTGACAAAGGCTGTACCTGCGTATCGTAGGGATAGTGAGAATGCAAACGGTTCTGGCTTTTCGGCCCTTTGCGGGACGCGACTGCGCATGCGCCCAACCCCTAGCGGCGTAGTCTCGAAGCGGACTGGTGGGTTCGTGGCCGCCGCGATCGGCTCCGGCGGTGGTGTAAACAATCCGGCGACTGCCCGCGGCGCCTGCATTTCTGCGGTTGTTTCGGTGGTCGCTGTTGGATAGTGCGACGCTCCTTAAGATTCTGACTACTTGTGTAGCGTTTCATTGCGATACACAATGTTTAAAGGGAAGCGGCCTCGCCTTTCTTCGCTTTCCAAGCGCTTCACAAGACCGTCTTCACCGCGAAGCTTGAATAAAAACTGTTTGTTCGTCGGCAGGGCGATCAAGGGCGCCCTTGGGAGCCGTCGAGCGCATCAAGACTGTGCGGTAACCACTTTGTAGCAGGTACGAACTAGGTACTGAGGTTAAATATTTGCGCAAGCTGTAATGAAACCTTTTTTTAATGAGCATGAAAGCCCTCCATATCACCGCGGCACCCTGATTTCATCCCGAAGATATTCAACTTTTCGAGCAACGAGACGAAGCGGGCGAATGCTGTAAGCCGTTTTCAACGTGCGACAAACCGGAGAGCGAAACAAAAGCAACCAGAGGAGTCAGCGACCAGCTACCACCTGCCAGAACAATGCTTGTGGGGACAAACGTGCACACGTCTAAAAGCTATAGAATCTAGTAAACATTTCACTTAAAACAAAAGTATGGAAGAAACGTTTCTGTCATCAACCTGCCATTATTTGAAGCTTATTTCTAGGTGTCGAATATTGTTTCTGTTTTTTTTACGAACTTGAATGGCTGCAAGACCGTTCTCAAAGTCAAACCCTAGAAATTTTGATGGCTGTCCCCTAGCACCATCAAGTTTGTTGCCTTTGAGAGTGTTCATCAAAATTCCATGTAGCATTGGACTATCCACATTCAGTTTCATTACCATTTGCTTGTAATGCATTGAAACTTGATGGGTTACAGATGTTGCTGCATTATTTGATGGACATTTAGTGTCACATGCTGACCCAGAAGAGCGAGAAGGCTGTTTCAGAAACTGTTTGATATGTGGTTGCAGCATAGTTGCTAAACTTTCTTTTTTCACATATTGTCAGATGTCACCACCAGATGTCATGTGGTGGTGACCAGGGTCGATGACACAAATGAAGAGTCGGTGATTGCACTGAAGAAACTCTTTATTGAGCTGACATGCGCCCGCAAAAGAACTAAGCAACTCGGCTGCGGCGATAGCAACGAACGTGCTGGTCGATCGTCGAACAAAGAATGCCCGTCACACTCGTCAACGCTAAATTTAAAGGCTGCTCAGAACAATCTAGATAACGTCGCAAACTGCTGCTAGCACAACGTGGAACATTGTAGAAGCATACGCAAGTGATCGGAATCTTCGAGACAGATCTCGGCGCATCTTTCGCGACAAAGAAAATGATAACGCGTCGTATCGCGACAGCGAGCATGAACAAACGCGGGATACAGAATTGATACGCTTGCCAGAATCACAGCGATAAGGCCGCATGCCGGAGGCTGTTAAAAAGCAACAAATACAGCTTTGAAGGTTTCGAGGCAATATGTCGCCGCTGCTTCAGCAATCAGGAATCAGTCATAGCAGTGCATCTCAAGGTTATCAAGTCATTGTTTAAGACATTAGCATAATGTACAGAAGCATGGCATGGTTCAGTCACTTCAACTTGGTATTTTTATTTACTTGTGGATTCTGCAGTAACGTAGAAACCTTGCAAAAGTGGGATGAAGTATATATAAAGTGGGATAGAAGTACACAACAACTATTACAGACTGCACAGTTTCTTTCATTTACACTGCTAATTAGAACACTGCATGGGCCGTAATTATTGGCCTGGGCGGAGCCCAAAGAAATTCTTAACTAGTTGCCCAGCCCTCAATGTTGGTGGGCCCAGCTGAAGCCCGAAAAAAAAATATGAGCTAAGCACACTTCTCTAATGCAGATGTTCTGGTTACTTCAAATTTCAGTGTAAAAAAGGCCGGAATAGTAGCATGAAACTAACTTCTGGTTCTGGTTGCATTGGTCTTTGTTTTTTTTCTTGCCTTACATCCCATTTATACGAATCTATCGAAACATCACGTTTCGTATGTAGCCTTCATCTTTGAAGCGGTGGCCCTTACTCAACTGGCGATCGCATCGCAAGCCTGACGGCTGCAGGTACCGCTGAATTTGTTCGTCAGTAGGCTTCGCTGCATTCCTCGGGCATGATACCCAGCCATCACTTAGCCCTAGATACCCGCCAGGTATCAGGTGCTGCCCAGGTCACGCCATCGTCGACAGAACCAAAATTATGTGCGCCAAGAAAACGTGCTCCGCAGCGGGGCTCAGCTTGCGGAGGAGCGTGTCCGTGCGGCGCAGTATCCCGCCAGTTTGGTTGCGGCGTTGTGCACGAGGTGGCAGCACAGGAAAACGCAAAAGGCCGATTGTGATATCCCCCTCCCATATGAAAGGAGCGACCCGAGTTGGCAGCTCCTGCCCCTGGCATAGGGTTAACGTGAATTCAAATATCATGGCAGGCTGATTTTCTTATGAGGAGACCATAGCTACTTTTTCACAGCGTAGCTTCGGCCACCCGAAGTCGCGCTTTGGCTGTCCTAGTACTGCTTTCGCAATAATGTCTCGGTGGCGTCACCGATAAGCATGCCTTACTATATTACTTTCGCAGAACAGCATCAACCCTAATTTCGGAAAAGCGCAAAGAATATAGATGCTGAAGAGCCAAACAGTAGTGCGTTTTTACCGCATACATAAGCCAGTTTAAATGCGGCAAATGCGCTACGCACATGACTGCGCTTCGCGACTGCCAAGACTACGCAAGTCAGTTCAGCAATTTGTGGAATTTTATGCCAGGCGGGATGTTACACTTTGAAAGTTTTTCACTTGACCACAGATGTGTTACTGTCGATAAAAAGCCACACGTTTTTTGCAAAAACTGCAGAGCTTGTCTTGCTATAGCTGTCAATGAGTTTATTTCTTTGCGTTCGCAATTCTGCAAAGTTTTTCTTGTAGCATAAAGAAATGATGAAAGCATTACCGTTGTTGTAAATCTGGATTACATTTTTTGCAACTGATTGGGAACGTTCACGTTAGCAGTTGCAGTTACCAGTATTCCTGACAGATGTCTACAGTGTTTGTGCTTTCGCAGACTTATCTTCGAAGGATTTTTCTAGGTAAAAATGTCGCAATTGAAGCTCCTGAAGGCGCATTTTGGTCAGCCTTGACTTAAGCGTTCGATATAATCTATCGTTTTCGGCATGCCTGTCAGATCCGGCGACGTCGACCACGTTAAATAGGCTACGACGGGCTTAAAAAAAACTGCCACCTTTTAGTCTGGTGCACCTAGCGTGTACAATACCGCACCGCGCATGCACACAGGCTGCCCTCGAGACCGACCGCTGTTAGGTTTTGGAGGACATTTTCGACGAGAGAACTGGTCTCTTGGGGGAACTGGCGAAGTCGCCTACCGAGGCGCGTAAGCTTGTCGTGATCAAGTCAACGATGAGATGTGGTTCCTGCGACTGTTCAAAGAAGTAAAGCATTTGCCGATGGCCGTCAGGATGTCCAGCTCAGCAACTGTTTGGGCGTCCGATACGGACGCCCTATAATTACTGTGTGCGCGTGCTTTGTTGAAAGTGTTTCGTTAAGGGTCTATGTCATTGAAGAAGAGCTAGAGATTACACAACCATGAGGAACACTTTCCCGGTCGGCGGCAGTTTTAAAATTGCGTCGACTGGTCAGCTAACTCATTGCCCAGTAGTCCCTGACGGACGAGAGCCCTGTTGAGGTAGCAGTTTTAGGGTCGCTAAACCGAGAGCGATTTTACTGGGTATGCGAGGGGAGTGGAGGCATTAACCTCAGCTAATAATCCTGAAAAGCCTATACGCGCCGGTAATGACGTGTTTCCCTTCGCCGGACCCTGTAATTGTTTCCAGAAAGTGGACAAAAGGCTGCTTCTCGGAATATTTACCAGTAAAATGTGCTCGAAAGTGTTGAAACACTTCAACACAGAATGGAGGCTGTAGCCTGTGTGAGGCGACCTTCTCTGATGTTTACCAAGTGGTCTGAGCTGTCCTTCTAATGTCCTCCATTCCCAATCCTTCAACACCCATCCCCTATGAAGGGCTGGGAGGCAGCACTGCTCAGCTGGCATGACTTACAGTTCCAACGGGCGTTAGTCCACAGGGAGCGAGCGGCGTTAGACGCACTGATCCTCCAGAATAGGAGCTCAACCTAGATTTGTGAGACCCAGGGCTTATAGGACACTGGTCTAGACACCTCCTTAAATAAATAACTAATAAATGTTTAGCACCACCACCCCCCGTTTCTAGAATTCTTCAACTGAAAAGAATGCGGATAAGGGAAACAAAATTTTTGTTACAGAGTTACACCTACTCGAGCAGTGCATTAAAACGCTCACGGCACATTACATATGTATACGTACTGCAGCGAAGTGCTCACGGCTGCATCTAGGTCGCACTGCTTACTGATTGAATCACAGGAACAGTTTTTTCTTTTCCTCTGTGTAGTGAATCCGTTAGCTATCATAGATGCAGAGATACGCTCGAATGCTTTCTAGTGGTATTCTGCAATAATCTCAAATGCTCAGGGTCGTTTTTCACACCACAGGCCGGTATGCTTCTCTGCACGTGAGCAATGCTGGGATGCGAGGCCAGCGCGGTAGACGAGAAATAAGCGAGGAGCTATTTGCGCGTCAGCGACGCGGTGTTGCATCGGATCGCGCTTGTTATGCCCGTCACGCCGTGTTGTTGGAGTATGCACATCGGGTTTCGGCCAACGTAACGTCCGGAGGCCGACGGGTGAGTTACGTGGGGACAAATCGAGTTTTAGTTTTGCTTGAGATATACTTCATTCAATGCATGTTTTTAAGGCACCAGCACTTGTACAAAGGTTAGGAAGTTTTGCCATTCATACGATGTACACATCGTATGAATGGCAAACCTTTGCCTTATCTTTTGTAAAATTGAAGATGTATGGTGTTATGTCGATAGAAACTTTATTACTTCGAAATACTCGACATGCCATACATTCGTTTCCTTCGTGACTTCAGGAAACAAGATATTTTGCTTCGCTTTGCGTTTTCAAATTTGTATGCAACTCTGTTCCAAAGGATGCGTTTTCTTCAACTTCGTCTTCCGAAGCATTGGTAGCGAAGGTTTTGCGACTTGCTTCTTCAAGCTGTTTAAGTGGAATGAAAAAAATAGTCATGCTGGAGCGAATTGGCAGTGATCCATTGCCTGGCGAACGCAATAGGCAGCTGAGGGCATTGCATTCCTTTGTGGTAATTGTAAAGTAAAACCCTTATCACCTACGTTTTGCATCCAATCTGCAATTTTGTACATATAGCAACGGATAAAAGTGGTGCATGGAAATTTAAGGTCAGATGGTAACCTTTACATAAAAGTTATCAAATTTACATGTTATGTCGTTCAGCATTAAAACACCCAGGCCTTGTAGCGCGCAAATATCTGCTTGATCTCATAGAGAAATTACGCTACAGTCACTTGTGACAATAAATATTGGTTCGTCGCCAAAGACGCTGAAGAAGAAAAACCTGTGCGCTGCTGAGTCGTAAAATGACATCGCTATGCCGTAACCGATTTCATGATTGATCTACGATAATATGCGTGAACTAGTGCACTGTAGACCAAATACACCGCTGCTAGCGAGTAATGTATTCGTATATTATGCATAACTAACGGCATAGTTCTGCTAAATGCAGCGTCTTTTAAGCAACCACCTAAGGCTAATGAGCCAGACAAAACGTTTCGAATGGCACCTATCATACGAGGACTACAACATAGCCAAACGTAACTGCTGAACTTTCATTTTTTAGAGGTTGTTAAGGCGAAATCCTTTATTGCTTTATCGTTGTCCTCAGCAAAAGTGTCGCGCTTTTGCGCCAACTCTGATTGATCGAGACGGGATAACGTCATAGAGGTCTCGACCAATCATACTTAGAACACCACCACAGTATGTGCGAATGCGTGAGTTATATTACCATATGATAGTTAATTTTCAATAAATAATGACTGATTAACTAATTAATTGCTGATCACGCATCAACGAAGAATTCAGTTCAGTTAGTTCAGTCGTTCAGTCGTGTCCGACTCTTCGTGACCCTGTAGACCATGTCACCGCTTTCCGGTCTATAGGGTTTTCTTGGCAGGAAATACTGAAATGGGTTGCCATTACCTTCTCCAGTTAATCACATTTTAATATGAAATAAATAATTACTGATTAGTAAAGCTAAATAATAATTAATTTCTGCCTAATGAATATTTAGTAATCAATTACTAATTATTATTTATATTGTTATTTGCCAATTAGTGAATGAATAATTATTACTCACTCAATAGTGACAGTTTCTAAATAATTGCTTAATTACTGACTAATTTCGCGCACTCTGCAAAATCAACTACACAACAGTAAACGTAGAACAACTGCGAAGATACAAGGAGTGCGATCTCGTCGCTGCCAAGCAGGATTTTCTTATAAATGCATTCGCACAATGTGAAAGAGTAGCCGCTCACTTTACTCGTAGCAGCATTCATCGCTACATGCGCAACAGTCGCGTAGCAGAATGCTGCACTCAGGCTTTCGCCTTTCACCACTTTAGTCGGCCAAAGTGTCCTTTAATTTTTTTTCTTTAGTGAAGCCCCGTCGAAAGGTGATGTATTTGCGAGTGTGTTCGCAAATATGGGGATTTCTCCTCATTTTATTCGCGACTTAAGGCAAGACTCTGTTGAGATGCAAAAAGGCGTCTTAGTACGCGAGTTTACTATAAAATAACCTTAATGAGCAAGGTGACAAAATGATGCCACGCACTTGTGTGCAAAGTGAAAGCACACATAGCTTTTCACCGGCTACACAGGGCGAGAAATAAACGACGAGCATTCCGGGCTAAACCAAACCATAGAACAGATGCAGAAAGGCAAAAAAAAAAAAATACCCCACCGCAGCCGATTTTGTATATTAATGTTTATCATCTGATGGTTTCATAAAAAAATTATGGAAATGCCTTTTTATTATTACGCTCCTCTGTCAGAATTATTACGTTCGCTTATAGCAATGAATATCTTGTAGTCTAACCATAAGATAGCAAAGCTGGATGTGTGACAATAAAATAATGGCAGAAGGTGATTAAATATACACCTTTATGGGACCAGGAATCAGCGTGGCGAAATCATTGCGTCTTGTCAAAACAAGGTTAATGCTGTTCTTGAAGACTTACCTGAAGTTCCAGATGAAGAAATCCACACTTTTTCCAAACGTTCAAAAAAACGTTGCTGGTGAGATGTGAATTGTTTCTTGATGTCTTAGGAGTTCCTGTGTGTAAAAAAATGAAGAGCAGATCAGTTAATTAAACATTGATTACGTGGACTAATCTAGATTCACAGAATTGTACAGAAGTGCGAGCACTAAATATTTTGCAAAACATTCCACACGACGTAGAGACGTTTTTTTTTTTTTTTCAAATGCATATCTGTAGAGGTTTTAAGGGACCGATGGCATTATTGCTGGAGTTATTCTTCTGGTAGTTCGCCTTGCGTGGCATTACATAAATATTGTTCACCTCTTGAATGTGAAGCTAAGTTATGTGAGCACGTACAATTAAGGTATCTACGCGCACATCGACGCAGAGTATAGCAAGCGACTGCTGTTTTCATACTGTACTTGATATCAGTTTGAAATCCCGCTTCAAACGTTGGCCGGTAACTACTTAAGGAGAGCACCCCTTCCGACCACTATCTGAGTTTTCCATTGGCCAACAGCCAATTTTGTTGGCCCTAAACACACGAGAAAATTATATCCGGCGTATTTAATTTGAGCAAACATTCACGTTCCCAGTAGGTATTGCATCGGTTCTGATAAATTTTTGTGTCCAACCGAGATATTGTTCACTAAATCTACTGACCAGATAATTTTATCGGGCAAGAAAAAGCTATGGTATAAAATCTAGAAGTAAGAAAATATACTTGTTTATACCTTCGACAAAACAAAACTAGGCTAAATCATTAATGATCCGCAAGGAGAATCACTATTAAGATAAACAATATGTTTATTCGTAGTTCTTCTCAGCAGCTTGTTTCATACATATACTTTTCGCTGTGAGGAAGAATTTAGCGCCTCAAAGATATATTGGGACCAACAAACAGATGTTACATAATTGCTTTTGTTCTCAACCTTTTTATATATGTGAGGCATGTTAAACGAAAATTATAAACATTTACTCGTTCCTTTGGTTTTGTATTATTGCTTGTGGTAAAATTGCTTAACAATGCCGAAAAAGCACGAACCTACGATACTCACTTGTCACGAAACTCAGCACATTGCCGAGCAGGATAGTGAGCAGAGCACCAAGAAAGCAGATCCAGAAGAAAGACAGCTGGTAGAGCGGGAAGACATTTGACCTGCGTACAGTACGCCAGAGAACAAATCTCGACCTTACTGACATTGAAAAAGATAAAAGTACAAATGCAGTATTGATGTATTAAAAGGTGTTTTTTTTTCTAAGCTGGATGGATCCATTGCATTTCATATGCTAAAAAACCATAGGGATGCAAATTGAGTAGCTTTATTTTTACGGCTCTGTGCGGCCCCGTGATTGATTTTATTTCACAGCCTGCAATTTTCAAATTCAAAGAATATCTTCTAATTGTATATAAGGTTAGAATATCTGTGCACCTAAATGTTGCCAGCATTATATGTGATAACTTGAAGTATGATTTCTTGGCAGATCAGTTATTATGCCCTTCTTTTTCAGCTTCACACAGAAATTTCACCAGCTCCTAAGAGCGAAATGTTTTTATACCTTAACAAGCAAAATTTTACATACTGCCGAACACCGGAGCAAATATGGCTTCTGGACCGGATCATGTGTCTCTTATCGTCTAACGAATCAAGCGCATAGGGATCGTTGCATTTTCATTACATCGATTAGATACTTGCCGGAGTGCAGTGATTCGAAGGTCTGCGTATTGAAACATTACGGAGATTTTGTGTTTGTTTTTTAAATTATGAACAAAAAATGAACTCAACTTTTGGATACGTCAGGCATAACTGTGAAAATCGTGCATACTAATGCATATTGCTAATATCACCTGATGTAATGAAAGTGAAAAATTTATTCAGTATGCATGGAAGAATAACAAAGCAAATGATTCTCTCCGCGGCCAAATAAATAGAGCGGGAACAACCTAATGGCATATCTGGAAAGTCGCAAAAACATATGTTACAAAATACTCATACAAAACGAGGGTAACATGAAGAGAGACGGGAATGCTCTCGGATGAAATTGCAAAAGGCACATCGCCCCTAAAGGTTTCCTCCAGCATATTTCGTGCAACGATTGATGATTTCACTTCCTTTCATTTTAAAATTACTAATTGTTTCACATTAGAATTGCCTCTATAACCCTCTGAGCACTAGGAAGTTGGCGCTGAATTTGACTTTATATCGTCTCTGGGGACTCATGGTTAGAAGCAAGAAAGCTGTCGACTAAGCAGTTTAACGCAGCTTCACGTTAATGTAAGTGCTTTCTAGATAAAAAGAAAGAAGGTAGAATTAAACAGGATCGACAGGGCTATATCTGTGCTGAGTGTATTACCATTGTTTATTGTAAATAAAGCGCATAGCGGGTTGAATTTCTTTAGTGGAATTTCTTGAGCACCTTACAGTTATTGCAGATGAGAACTTCCTTTTCGCAAATAGGTGACCACTTCCAAATGTAGTGTCTTTTCAGTATGCAATATTTTGTCATGTACGAAAATTCAATAATTGTCGCTCTCTTCGATATCTAGGAAGCATTGGCAGTGTTGGTCACTTCATATTGTTGAAGAAATAACCTAAAGCATTGGTAACGATTTACTTTAGAGGTTCCACAACCCCTTGTTCAGTTTAGGAAAAACCAATTATCAGATATTATACGTGATATGTGAAGAATATAGCTTGTACTATGCAGCATGGATTTCAACTCTCTCTTCACATAGTTAAGAATAAATGGGTGAGTTTGAAAGGCTCTATATCAGTAAAAGTGGAACTAACGGGCTAATGTAAATAGAAAAACGCTTCACACAACTACTTTGCCATACCGGATGTGTGTTTTCGGCTTATATGGAACGTAATCGATTCGAACATTTCTATTTGTATAGTTTAGGCGAAGACCAGAAATAATTAGTTTGGCTCATTGCAGGAAGCTTTGTTTTATTGGCGGCTCTTTATTGAAATGCATATTTTATGGAATCTTATTATTGACACATACCTTAAAGAACAATGAACAACATATGCAAAATGAATTTTGTTCTGTGAAATACAGAATAAGATGGGATGTTAACTCACTCACCACATGCAGCCTTCTATTTCTTGTTCTGCCTTTCACATAATTACTGCATGAATCATGGTTTCTAAACTGAGAAACCTACTTTATGCAATTTCTAATGTTCATTTTGAAATGTGGATTGGTGGAGGTCAATCTGAGGTTCCCAGTACCCATCTCGCCCTTGAGCATCGCAGCACAACATTGATTACCTCGATGACGGAGCCGACTTCATTGCACCTACCTCCGCCCGTCACCTGCACAGGTGCGCTTCGTCAACGGGACCCCACTACTTTCAGTGGAAGCAGCGATGACGACGTCGACGATTGGCTGACCAGTTACGAACGGGTCAGCCGTCACAATAACTGGGACGACAATCGTAAGCTCAATAATGTCATCTTTTACTTGAGTGAGGAAGAAGAAGAAGTGGAGGTTTCCGAACGTCTGAAGCTAGCGCTCTTCCACTTTTCTGGATTTTATATCGCTGTGAGCTATTTGTGATCTCGACATCCTTCGGGATGGCGGGCGCACGACCCCTGCGCCCACCCGCCACCATCGAACAGGCTACAGCGTACTCGACGGATCACCTTGACGTCGCGGACGTGGAGCTTCCAGACTCGGCAGATGACTCCACAGTGACTGAGATGGATTCCGACAACAGCTACACGCCTGTACAGTCCCGCCGCCTGAAAAGGAAGCTGCGCCGAACGTCAGTAATGAGTGAGACACCAAAGAAGAATGCTGAGAAGCAAGGGATCTTTTCCGTGGCCTTCGTACCAACAACGGCAACGGCGAATTTGAATGTGATAAACAGACAGCACCTGACCCAGTTTTTCGACCAGCTGGTTCCCGGTGAAGTTGACGAAGTCAGAATTAATCCCTGAAAAAATGTCCTGACCGTGGATGTCAAATCCCAGGCTGCAGTGGACAAGCTGAAAGGAATTGGTGCGCTAGGCAACATGCCGGTCCGTTCCTTTCTTGCACATGGGAAAAAGACTACCGCAGGTGTAATCACCGACGTTGACCCCGAGATAAGTGAAAGCGATCTCTGCACGCTGATCAAATCTACGGCGCGCATTGTGGATGTTCATCGATTCGGCCGCTCAAAGTGCGTTAAATTAGTCTTTGAAACTGAACCCCTCCCATCCCACGTTAAAGTGGGCTACGTGAGACACCCAGTTCGGATGTATGTTCCAAGACCTGTTCAGTGCCACAAATGCCACAAGATCGGACATGTGAGCGCCGTTTGTCGAAACGAGGTATCCTGCCGTCGATGCGGCGGTACACATCCTCATGACGCATGCCAGACGGAGACTGTCAAGTGTGCGAACTGCTCGGGTGCCCATGAAGCGACGGATAAGGACTGTCCTAAAATTCGGGATGAAAAACGTATACTAAAAAAGATGGTGAGAGATAACTCGACTCATCAAGAAGCGGCCGCGTCTATTCGTCGTCGCAAGCACCGTTCCCGACGCCGACACAAGGAATCGGAAGGCAAGCCTAGCCTGGATAAGTCAACTTCAGAGTTAACGTCAGCTCAGGTGCCACAACAGATTGAGTCTAATCCTGTTAAAAGTACTCTTGCTGTAATGTCGCAGACAGTGTCTCTGGCCAAGGATCAGACAGAGGCTGTTGTATTACCTACCGCCTCTGATGCTGAGTGGCCAGCTCTACCACCAAAGGCCAACGCCAGGCCTAATCCCAGTTTGGTTGCCACACGTACTGAAAATTCCGACAATCCCGACAGCCAGCAGGTAAAAGAAATGCTGAAACAGCTGGTTCGTTCAATGCGGGTGCTGCTCTCCAGCATCAACACGCAAACAGCAAAGTTTGCTGTTCAGTTTTTGGACGCATTTGAGCCGCTCTTGGCGGCATTGCAATAATTCACAATGGCGCAACAAACTAACCCCACCTCTGTGACGATGCACTTGCGCCGCAGTGTAGTGATGCAATGGAATGCCCGAGGCCTGCGTGGTCGGCTGAGTGACTTCCGACAGCGGGTACAGAAGTACCGCTTTCCTGTGATTGTGATCTGTGAGCCCAACATGCCGGCTGCTTTCCGCCTTTCTGGATATGTTCTGCTATGGTCTAGAGAAGCAAACGAAACAAGCAAAGTGCTGGTATGTGTACGCCAAGACATTGCGCACGTCCGCCATGCTCTGCAGCCCCACAACACGAACCACTACATTTGTTTGACGTTAACCCTGAAAGGACGAGTATGTTCTGTAATAGGCGCTTATATTCCACCGAGGGATGGCTTGGACAAATCATATCTATTTTCAACAATCCAGTGTTGTGCAGCTCCTCGTATTATTGTGGGGGACTTTAATGCTCACCACCCTCAGTGGGGTAGTGCAATAATGAGCAATAGAGGAAGAGACCTGGCAGACTTTATGCATACACAAGACCTCGTCAATATAAACGACGGCTCACCGACGTTTCTACGCGGAACAACCTACAGCAGCTGCTTGGATGTGGCGTTTGTTTCCAGAAGCCTCCATCCCTCCGTTTCTTGGTGTAGTGATGTGGAAACACATGGGAGTGATCACATACCAACGTACATATGCATCAAGTGGTTTGCACCTGCCACTTCACCTCGTGTGCAATACACAGACTGGCCCGCCTTTAGGGCAGCGGTGGAGACTTCCAGCGTGGACCTCCAGTCACCATCTCAAATAGAGGGACTCATTACTTCCTCTCTCAATGAGAACACTCGCTATGTTAGTGTGCCGGTGTCAGTGTCCAGCATCGACGTGGAATTCGAGCGGCTTCGCGCGATCCGTCGGCGGGCTGAAAGGAAGTACAGGAGAACGAAATCCGCGCAAGATCTCGCACTTTCTCGCCGAGCTAAACGAAAAGTTTTGCGTCACCTGGAGAGGTTAGGACGACAACGTTGGAGACAGTTCTGCTCATCACTGGATCCCCGTAAGCCCCTGTCGCGTATCTGGCATGTTGCGAGAAGCTTGCGCACACCTCCGCGAGAAAGGCACCCTTTTCGTGCCCTGGCCCTTTACCAACGCCGCAATGAAGTTGACGTAGCTGAAGATTTTTGTAAAATGGTTGTGGGCACAAACCAGGCACAGTTACCAATTTCAGAGGTTTTTGCACCACCTTCGCCGAATGATCAATACGACGTGCCCTTTATAATAGCTGAATTAGACGCCGCTCTTGCTTCTTGTCGGCATTCATCTGCACCTGGTCCTGACGGGATTACATATTCAACCTTATCGAACCTAGGCAAGGATGGTAGAACTGCACTACTTAATTATTTCAATGATATATGGGCTTCTAGTACTGTTCCTCAACACTGGAAAATTAGCCGCCTGGTTGCTCTTTTGAAGCCTGGAAAGCCTCCTCTCGAACTTACCTCATACCGGCCAGTTGCCCTAGCAAGCTGTGTTGGAAAGGTTATGGAGCGCATGGTGCTGGCAAGACTTGAGTGGTATCTAGAGAGTAATGATCTTTATCCGAATATGATGACTGGATTTCGCCGCGGACGCTCTTCCATTGATAGCGTCATCGACCTTGTGGCGACAGTAGAACACGAAAAGCGTCACCGTCGACTAGTAGCTGCTGTCTTTTTAGATATAAAGGGAGCTTACGACAACGTCCTCCATGAAGCTATTCTTGATGGACTTGACGACGTGGGAGTTGGTGGCCGGCTGTACTTGTGGATTGTAAGCTATCTCAGCGGCCGCTCTGTTTACATGACTACGCCTGAAGGAGATACTACCCACTTTCAGGTCAGTCGTGGAGTTCCACAGGGAGGAGTTCTCAGCCCAACTTTATTTAACGTTGCGCTAATTGGCCTGGTGAGTGAACTTCCAACTAACATCCACATAAGTGCATATGCTGATGACATCTGCATCTGGGCCTCTGGTTCGACGCGCCCACAACTACGTGAGAGACTGCAACGAGCTGTGTCATCAACATCGATGTACTTACGGCGTCAAGGTTTATTTTTAGCGGCAGAAAAGTGTGCAGTGATCGCGTTTACGGGAAAATGTGTCAGCCGCTACCCGATTACCCTTCATGGAGTCGTAATACCATACGTCTCCAGGCACAGATTCTTGGGAGTAATTATCGACCACCGACTATCTTGGTCGAAACATATTGCTATGGTGAAGAAGAGGCTAATTAATTTTTGCCATGTACTTCGGTACATAGCTGGCATCAAATGGGGTCCAACTGAGCGCTCCTTAATACGGCTTTACGAGGCTCTGTTTGTTGGCTACATCCGGTACAGTCTCCCAGTACTCTCTAGTATGAGCATTTCCTGCTTGCGGACTTTAGAGAGCGTGCAAGCGCAGGCACTGAAAATATGCCTTGGACTGCCCAGATGCACCTCTAACAAAGGCACAATTGAAGAGGCACACGCTCGCCCAATGTCCATATACTTGTCCCACGAACCACTTCGTGTATATTTACGAGCACTTACAAGACACCGTTTTCACCCACTCAGCAAGATTCTGGATGAGAGGCCGGACTGCAGTTTTACAAGTGCACTCCGCTGCCATCAGTCGCAAGTACCGACAGGATATGCCCTCCCATACCGTCCCACCCAACCACCATGGACGATGGATAAACCTTTGGTGCACCTTCGTGTTCCCGGAATATTAAAGAAATCAATGGTACCAATTAGTGGACTCAAACAACTTACTCTGGCACACATCTGGTCAGAATATCCCAGTTATATTCACGTATACACCGATGGATCTGTGTCAGCACAGGCATCCGCTGCAGCTGTGGTCATACCAGCTCAGAAAACGACTCTGCATTTCCTTTTGGGACATACCTCTACATCAACCGCTGCCGAACTTGTAGCCATTCGAGAATCTATTCGCTATATATGTGGGGAACCACCTCAAAAATGGTGTATATTCACGGACTCGAAGACTGCATTACAAATTTTGGAAAACTTCTTACGCCACACTGCCTATCAGTCCCTGGCACTAAACATTATGGAGCTCATCACATCTGCTCAGCTGCAAGGCCACATGATAATGTTTTAATGGATTCCTGCCCACTGCGGCCTCCATGGGAATGAGCAGGCCGATGTTGAAGCGAAAAGCGCACACATCAATGGCCTCCAAACAGCTGTGCCTTTTTCAAGGGCGGATACGACGTGTCTTCTAAAGAGTTATATGAATATTGCTACAGCAACTTACTGGGCTCAACCAGACGCCCGACACATCCGTCTGAGAAGGCTCGATCGAACATTTAAATTTATTGTTCCGCGTGATATTCCGCGTCATCAGACATGCTTGATACATCGACTTCGTTTAAACGTGGCTTTCACGCGCAAGTACCTACATTTAATTGGACAGATGGACTCACCGGAATGTTCAACTTGTGGCATCCCAGAGACTGTGGACCATGTATTATTGGTGTGCCCAGAGTATGCGAACGAAAGAAATGTGCTAGCTGCTTCCTTGAAGCGTTTAGACAAGAGGCCTCTGTCGGAGGAACTGCTGCTGGGCGCTTGGCAGGACAAGGGGAAGGGCGTCCAGGCAGTGCGCGCTCTTTGCCGTTATTTGAGTGCCAGCGGACTTGATTCACGTTTGTAAAACAAGCTGCTTTGTCTGTATATATATTTCATATACCTTCTCCCACATCGTCACTCATCATGACCTTCTTTCTTCTCTCCTTCACCTTCCCCAGTGCAGAGTAGCAGGCCAGATTTGAATTATTCGGGCCAACCTCTCTGCCTTTTCCTTTCAATAAATCCATCTATTTATTTACTTGAGCGGCGTCGCTAATCTGTGGTTTCGAAACCACGAGTCGGACTTTACCACCTGGGCGAATTTCAAGACCAAATTTTCTAATGGTTTTGGCCGCCCCGCCGTCCGAAAACTACGCGCGGAACAGCGTCTTCGGTCGCGACTGCAGCAGCCCGGTGAAACATTCACCAGTTACATTGAGGGCATTGTTGATCTGTGTCGTCGCGTTGACCTGACCATGACCGAGGCCGTTAAGATACGTCATGTGCTCACAGGAATTGATGACGGCGCTTTCAACATGCTCATAGCGAAAGGCCTCACTACGGTCAAGGAAATCTACGACCTCTGTCAAAGCTACGACGAGCTCCGGAAGGAGCGTGTTTTGATTCGGCAGCCTTATGCATCACTCGCTGGACTAGCCGCGGAGAGCGAGTCATCTAGCCTCTCTGAAGGCATTTTTGTACGCCAGGAGGTCGCGCGACAACTCTCCCTGCAGCCATATGTTAAAGAGACTTCACCAACTGGCCTTGTTCCGGAGCTTCACCGTGCAATCCAGCAGCATGTGTCTGAAGTCGTCCCTAATCTTGTTCCCCAATCAGCTCCGGTCGCACCCTCAATGCCGTTCCCCACGCCCACAATTTCACCGTCCGGCGTTGCGCCACTGAACTACGCTCCAGCATTCGCGCCGGCTCCTCCTCAAGTATTGCGTCGCACGTATGCCGAGGTCACTTCAAGTCCACCTCCTGAGCCAGCATATGCCTATGCTTCGCCCCCTATGCGGTCGGCACCAACAGCTTTTGCTCCCCCCTGGCTTCAGACACGATCTCCATGGCGCACTTCAGACAACAGGCCTATTTGCTACCACTGCGGCATCCCTGGGCACACTACACGCTCCTGCCGGTGCCGAATAAATATGGCCTTTGCTGCACGGCCAGCGCCACCTTATTTGGCCCCCCAGTTCCCAGTCCCATCGGGTCCTCCAACAGCATCCCCTGATCCTCCGGACGTTCTCCCTCGTCGTTCGCCATCACTACGTCGCCGCGCCATTTCGCCAATGCGCCGACGACCCGCTACCCAGCCGGAAAACTAACCGCCGCAGTTCGCGAGGCACGAACTGCGTATTCGACAGAATTTCAAAGTCCTCGTCTTAATCCTGCAAATGTTATTCCTCTCATCGTTGAAGGTGTTCATACTCTTGAGCTCGTCGACACCGGTGCCGCTGTATCAGTTCTCAGCCAAAAACTCTGCCGCTCCATCCGAAAGGTGACTACGCCCCTCGAGGGACTATCGCTTCGTATACCGCATCCGCTCAAAGTATACAGCCGACAGCTATCTGCACTGCTCGCGTCGTCATTGCTGCAGCCTTGTACATCATCGAATTCGTCGTTCTCCCCACATGTTTTCATGACGTCATTCTCGGCTGGGATTTCCTGTCCCAGCATCATGCTATCATTGACTGCGCCAGTCCCCAAGTAGAGCTCATTGAATCAAGTGATGCACCGTCTGATGCCCTGCTCCACGAGCCGAGCCGCGTCCTCGTTTTGCGGCCAAACTCCTCGTAGCTCATGACACAACTATCCCACCCGTTAGCGCTGTTCTGGTTCCCCTCACTGCCTCTTTTACTACCGCCGCGACAGTCCTCTTTGTGCCCTCTAACGTTGTCTGCCGCCGCCGCCACTTACCGCTGCCGTTTGCCGTCCTTGACATGAACAACGGCGCTAGCACACTTCTGGTAGCCAATCTTCTTGCGTCTCCCACTATGTTGATCGAAGGGGAGTGTCTTGGCCGCATCGAGCCCGTGGACCTTCTGTTCGGCTTTGATGATGAGTCATTCCCTGTTTGCCAAGTTGACGCCTTGACCCCAACTCGTGTGGCTTCCGATCCGCTACAGCGGGACCTTTTTGACCATTCTGTGGACAGCCCTCTAGAGCCGTGCCACCGCGAACAACTTCTTGACCTTCTACACCAATTCCGCTCCTCCTTCGACATCCCGCAATCTTCCTTGGGTCGCACGACGACCGTTTTCCACCTCATCGACACTGGCGCTCATCCACCTCTCCATCAGCGGCCATATCGTGTGTCCCCGACTGAGCGCCGTGTTATTGCCCAACAAGTCGATGACATGCTGCAACGCGTAGTAATTAGAGAATCCTGTAGCCCATGGTCTTCTCCTGTGGTCCTAGTTGAAAAGAAGGATGGCTCCATACGATTTTGTGTCGATTATCGCCGCCTCAACAAAATTACTCGTCGTGATATGTACCCCACATCTCCACTAAGTGAAATGTGGATTTAATAGATGGTTTGAACGTCTATAGCGCTGCCAGTATTTCGGGCACAGCAGGGTTAAATTGCCAGCCGCAGGGCGCACCTTCAGCGCGAGTACACTTTGTTTATACGTTTTTGTTTATTCGGATGCTTTGAAGGCCCGCTGGGGGCATAGCAGGCGGAGATAAGTCAGTACACAATTCTTTGTAAAACAAAATCGAAGAAACAAGAACATTGTTAATGCTGAGTATCATGCACTGACAACACGTCCAGAGACGTCATAATTTTTTTTTTTTTTGCATGAGTGCCACAGCGAGTGCAGTGTGAGGAGTTTTTCTTAAATCCGCCTTTTATAGGTTGCCGCCTATGCACGGGCGCCCCTTTCCTCGTTCAAAAGCGTAGCTGCACATGCGCAGTTCTTGAGCTCTGTGATCGGATCAAAGAATGATTAAATCGTGCCAGTTAATTACAATAAAACACAATTAGGGAAAAAGAGGACGAAGATGAGCAAGGAAAATCATAAATTAAGCAGGTATGCGGTGTCGTCGCCTCGGCGACGTTGCCATGGTGAACCCAAGGAGGGTGAACCCCGCTGCCGCAGCAAATATAGTGAAACAGGTCAGAGGTTGTGAGTCGGGGGAAGGCGGTGCTGAGGCTGTTTGCGCCGACGCCGACAGATGGTGCTGCCGCAGCCTTCACCTAGCACGCGCGTGCTCGCTCGTAGCAGCTCAACCGTTACAGGTGATCAGGCAGGTATGCTCTTGAATCTATTTGAGCTTGCTGATACAAAACATATTTACGGTAGAAAGGCAAATAGTTTCTGACCTGTTGTGAAGCTAAAATGTTGTGTGTGAGGTGCTGCTGACGTTTGAATACGTTCGCTACATCTCATATATAGGCACGGGAATAATCTTTCTCAGACGGACTTCTGCGGGCTTTGTACTGTCCTGCTCAGCAATACAGGTTTTGATCTGTTGAGCCTTGCTCCGTTTTTACGTTTCGTCCTTCGAAAAGAAAGGGCAGACGCGTGTATAAGCACGCAAGCAGTGGCCACCTTCATTCTAATATCTTCGTTGTGTACACTGCACCCAACAGCACTGAAATCAAATTTTGCTCCGCAAGCGTTGCCACGCCACAGATGCTGTTGGTACATAGTTCTCCAATGCTGAAACGTTCTGTGAATAAATTTTCTATCGCACCGATGACGCATTATAAAAATGTTTTGAGAAATTTGTTCATTCCCGCCCCGGCCGCAGTTTTTGTGTACTCGTATGGGAAATGGCTGGTACGCTGCTGCCTCATCTGGATGCACGATGAGAATGTTCTAAAGAGGGACAGTTAAGTTTCCTAACGACCTTCTGTCCACGTATACTGCCAAATAATTAATAATTATTGAATCACTTTTCGACCCCCAAACACGCGGGTTGGAGGCTTGCTGTTCCTACATTAATGAGAGAAGATTCAGCTTCATCTAATTTTTAATTAGAACAATTAAAGCTTATTAATAGGCTTCGAGGTCATAGTTTTGCCCTTGTCACTCACATTGAGCAGTGTGTTTATTGCTTCTGAAGGGTTGTCGGCGCCGACCGTATAAGTAATGCTTCAGTTCAGTTCAGTTCAGTCGTTCAGTCGTGTCCGACTCTTCGTGACCCTATGGACCATATCACGCCACGCTTTCCGGTCTCTCGCTATCTTCCTAAAATCACATAACTTCATCTGCAGCGCCTCGAGGATGCCATCAAACAATCGCGTTCGCTGCCTACCCCTTCTCCGGTGACCCTCAACCTTTCCCAACATCAAATCTGTCTCAAACTACTTCTCTCTTCTCGTCAGATGACCTAAGTAGCTCAGCCTTAACTTTAGAATTTGGCCCTCCAATGAGCAGTCAGGGTTTATGCTCGACAATATCGACTGATTTGATCTTCTGGCCGTCCAAGGAACTCTCAAAAGTTTCCGCCAGCACCACAATTCAAACGCATCAATTCTTCGGCGGTCAGCCTTCTTCACAGTCCAACTCTCGCATCCATACATCACAACTGTAAAGACTATAGCACGGGTTATACGGATCTTGGTTGGCAGACTAATGTTTCTGCTCTTTACTAGGCAGGTCAAGGCTAGCCATCGCTCTCTTTCCCAGAAGCAGGCGTCTCCTAATTTCATGGCTGCAGTCTTTTTCCGGGGTAATCTTGGAGCCCAAAAAGAGAAAATCTGTCACAGATTCACCAGTAACATGTGGGACGCCTTCCAACCTAGGGGGCTCATCTTCCGGCGCCATATCATTAATGCTATTGTGAGTGGCCATAGGGTTTTCTTGGCAGGAAATACTGGGGTGGGTTGCCATTACCTTCCCCAGTGAATCACATTTTGTGAGAACTCTCTGCCGTGACCTGTCTATCTTGGGTGGCCCTACACAGCAGAGCTCACGACTTTATCGAGTTTAGCAACCCGTCCGCCATGACAAGGCAGTTATTCATGAAGGGGGAATAATGCTTCAAGCAAGGTTATAAAATGATAGGCAGTTTCATGCGTATACAGTCGTGAGGAACCTCTCTAGAGAGGAAGCGAATATTCACTGAACTTCCGGACTTCCGGATGATTCCAAACAAGTGCTTCGTAGGGTCTGCGCTCAAACGCGAAATCGCAACGTATTAAATTAATTACCAGTGTGGTAGCGCAACATACGAAAGGAGTGCGCGTATATAGAGCTGCAAATTGCACCGTAACCCTCTGGAATAAACAGGTGCCGTTTGCGAAAACTAAATAATAAAATACTACGTAAGTAATCATCAACCGCCAGGAAGTGCGCGTACAATGTAGACGTAGGACGTAGTACGTAGTACCGCAGGACATAGTACCAATTACTTCGGAAACCCTAAATATAACGATAAGTCTAGAGCGTCACAATCACGGATCCGCCGGCTGCAGTGCCCGGTACTACAGCAAGGGCCAAAACAATCATTCCTCTAGCAAGGTTTGCTTATTTAGTTTTTTGTGGATTGCAGAGTGAAAAAACATGAAATCAAAACACATGTCCCGAGAGGTCAACGAAGGAACGCGCCCGGACGATCTTTTTGTAAACAGCGCCCAACAAGATCGCCACGGCATTAAGAAGGCCTTCTTCAGTCGACGCGGTGCCGCGTGGTAAACTTCGCATACAATCAATATGGCACTGTTAGCGATTGCATTCTGTCTTTATTATCGTGAGTCGCAACTCTTTCGACCTCCTAACTCTGTTCGGACAGCTCTGCGGCGCTCGCGTATAGAATGACAGGCACCGTGCCTTATGCAAGACCCTTCAAGCCTGTGAATTCCAGGCGATTTTGACTTGCTCTCTTTTTCCGGTGCTGACTGAGAGCAGTTTTTGTGTGTGGCGTTGAAGTGACCGTGAGCGTGAGGGCGGCGGTGTGAGAACGACGGGTGGGCTCTGTACAGCCGCCGTAATCACGCGGCTACAATAAAAAAGTGATAAGGTCCTGATGGGTCACAATTCCCTCTTAATCCATCCTTCACAGAACAGCTACCTTAATCTTTGAATTAGAGAACGCCCTCGACAGTGCATTTACTCCAAGGCAGAGCGCGGTCAAGGGCTGCCAGCGGAAAGGGAAAGGCGCCGCCGCGCGGACGCCCGAGATTTCTGCACTACCTGCTTCATGCGGTCCGCTGGCGCGGGCCTTCTTTCGGCACACTACCGTTAAAATAGTACACTATATTAACTAAACGCCATGGAGGTAAGGTATGGCAGCCACCTTCTTTCGCTGCGTCGCCACACCAACATCACCCTGCCCTTTTTTGCTCTTCCTCGACCGTGTGGCTGCCATACCTTACCTCCATGGCGTTTCGCACCGACTCAAGAAACTGGCGGCAAGGTACGACGTTGACGTTGTATTTACAGCGAGAAACAAGATAGGAGGCTTGTGCGCCAGAGTTAGAAAGGGGCTCGACAGTGTAGCTCGTGGTAGTTTTCGTTGCGCAGTGTCACATAAGAAAAAGTTCACCACCTGCAGAAAGAATGTGGTCTACCACGTTCCGCTGAATTGTGGCCGGTGCTACTACGGGCAGACAGGCAGATGTCTAAATGTGCGCCTGACGGAACACTCTAATTCTCTGGGAGGGAAGGCGAGTTCCAATCATGCGCTACATGTGCAATCCCGAGAGTGTAAGTCGAAGCATGACCCGTCCCTTTGTGCGCCTGATTTCAATAATACGGGTGCAGTTTACAGCAATGGTAATCAACTCTGCAGAGAGTTGGTTGAAGCATTTTACATTGCTAAAGCCGAGGACAAGTGTGTGGCTAAGGCGTCTGTTAGCCTTCATTGTAAGGAATTTGATCTATTAGAAAAGTCGTTAGTTATGCCTTGACTTTGAATTGGCTTCTTCATCTTCTTCCCAATTTCCTGCCAATCCACCAGTTGGGTTGTGCGCGTGCTTTTCGGAAGGAGTCTTCATTGTTTTCTTCTGATAATAAACATTCACTTGTTAGTCCAGCCTTGTCCTGTCCTCTTCTTTCCTGTGTCTCGCCCTTTGGCTGGTTAGGTATGTCCCAAATTATTTGGTTTCGTTTATGTGGTTTACCGTCTCCGTAGTGGAGGGATCTGGAAATTTCGACCACTTGGGGTTCTTTAGCGTGTTCTGAAATCGGACAACACACGGACGCCTTGAATTTCGCCTCCATCAAAAAGCTGTCCACGCAGCCAGGATTCCATCCCGCATTCATGAACACTTAGATAGAGTCCAGAAACCAATGTGTCAGCTCTGCGAGGAGTAGTTATCAAGCATGACTTCGAACTGATGAAAGGTTCGTACATTATCTTATATAATAGATTAGAAACCTACCATTTATGTATGTTTTTTTTTCACAGTGACTTCTCGCAGAAAGTGATACTAGTGGTTGTTAACTATTGATTATCATATTATTTGCGAACCAGTGTGTAGTTCGCTTGAGGTTGCTGTAATATTATTGCACTAGCGTTCATGAGATGGTTAAGCAACAGTTTCGAAATGACTCTAACTACATTGTTAGGAGCTGATGACAAGACCGTAGGCACTAAAAGCGAAGAGAGAAATTTTTCCTCTGAAATCAACTTTTTATTAGGCTGACTTGCGCCCGAAAAAGAACTAAACAACTCAGTGCGGCGATAGCAACAAAGGTGCTCTCTGTTCAATGAGCTGACAATTCCCGTCGCATTCGTCAACGCTGAATTGAATTGCGGCGAAGAAGCATCTAGATAAAGCCAAACACGGTGACTAGCATTACCTCGAGCATTGCAGAAACACATGCGAGTGGCCGAAATCTTCGAGACGCATCTCGGTGAATCTTGCACGCCAACGAAAATGATAAATTTGCTTCGCGCGACAACGCGCATATACAGAGTAAAAGATTCATCCCTGCGCTAGATTCAGGAAGATGAGGCCGCGTGCCGGGGATTTACGAAAAAAAAAAAGGTTAAAATGGTTCGCAGCATTATTATATGCGCTATCGTGCGTAATTTTAAATACATAAGGAGGTGCATTGGCTGTCCGTGTTGAACTGCAAAATTACTGAGCTCCAAGAGCGAAGACTTGATCTTTATTTTAGTATTGGAGGTAAGTTTCGCAGCATTCTTGAAGGAACATGCTTGCAGCATAGATTGGAATAAAAAGTTCTTTACACAATTTCATTCTAAAGCGTCAGATTTAAGTTCATGTTCGTTCTGTACATCAGATGCAGTTACCGAGACCCTAACATGCAGCTCAAAAGGCTTACAGACAAGTCCTTGAGCATCTTCATGCAAGGCACAAAGTTTGCGATTACTGTGCTACGTCTTCTATATATGCTTTCTTTCTTTCGAGCGATGACTTCATGTAGAAGTGCCTTGACAGCTCCTGATATCTCATTATAACTCGGGATTAATACAAATGCAGTGTTCTATATATTTTGCTTATGAAAGCACTAACCTTTCTACCGAAGTTGGCGAGAGGATACTGGAAATGTTGCTGGTATTATCAGTACGTGCAGACTGTGGGCAACGGTCGAGTGTTCCATAAAGCACTGGCGATGGTGCAAAGCCGGAGATACTCCTGCCTAGAGCGTGCCACAGTTGGAGAGCGCACACCAGCAGGCTGGCCCATGCTGCACCCTGCAATGCAAATAAGTACTTTTGAAAGGGCGCACTCGGACTATTATTATGTATTTATTTCTGATTAACGCAGCTCTATTCGACGCAGTGGTATACTTAAAGGGGAGTGTAAGCGACTACAGCTCTCGCACTGAAACTAATATCGCTGAGTCAAATAAAACAAACAATGGTGCGGTAGTAAAAAGAAATAACTAAGGGGACACGAAATTAATTATCACACTTGTATATGGTAGAATGCGCAAGGAATATGCAACCAGAATATTCAGGAATAAACCAGGTGTCAGGAACCATATCATGGGTGGCGAGTGGCATTTGATGTTTTATGTTAAAGGAAATGTCTTGTGTGCTATTTAGACTATTAGCCAATTGCAATTCAAAAGCTATGACAGATGCCTGGTGCGGTCAATGTAGGAGTGCAGTACAGCAAGGCGTAAATCGTGCGTTTAGAGAAAATAATGGATAGACCATTCATTATCTGAAATTATTCAATCAATATTTATATTTTTGATTTTGGGGGCAATAATAAATGGTGAAATTACAGAACACCAACATGGAAGGTTGGCACCCAGTTTAAGCTCAAGAAACAGCAATTCGGCTCGAAATATCGAATGCAAAAAAAGCACATCTAAATCGTGTTCAGTTGACTGCACGCATATCTCATGTATCAAATGGCGTTAATTACATTTTTTTTTACCGTCGAACATGAAAGCCGCTTGCGCATTTGACAGTGTAAAGCTATTATGGTAGTGACGACAGTATTATGTTCAGTAACGTCATTTTATAAATATGAAAGGCGCGGATGGAAACTCAGAAATATCTCGGATGGCTTATTTTGACGTAAAATATTTTGAGGTATGGCAGCAATAAACAATGTTAGTAAAAATTAAGAAATTTAAAATTTTCGGGGTCTTACCTTCGGTTTTGTCGGGTTTACATTAAGCATATTAACATTGCCGTTAGAAATGGTAAACAAAATGATGTTTATATTTATTCTAGTTAATGAATCATACAATAACAAGATCGATGATGTATAAAGTGTCAGCTTTGAAATGCTCATCTGCTTAAAGCACTCGGAGGCATTCTTGTATATTTTAAAATACAAATCTATAAAACTATAAAAACCACCATGATCGAATGACACAATGAACGAAAGCAGAAAAGCATTTACAACTACTTGGTCAAGCCCAAATATTTGGCAGAGAAAATGAAGTGCATCGAAATACATTGTTTATGTGAAACTCGCGGCTATAGGGTAAATCCTGCATCTAATTCCAGCCATAGACTTTAAAATTTCGTTACCTTGTTCCTCGCCTGACGTCTACTTATTATGATGTAGGCCAGAGTATTAAGAAAAAAAAATCAGAGGATGAAGCGATATTTTCAGCCATATTTAGTGTTTTTTTCTGGCGACGACTCGAAGAACAAGCTTGATCGGGGGTCTAATCGCTGTTTCTAGCTCGGCTCACTGCTAGATTCGCTGAGACACCATGTACAATGACTATGCAAACTACTGCTTAGGTACTGTTTTGTTTCGATCGTGAAGCGCTGATGTGTTCTGCAGGTTGTAAGGGGTCCGCAGAATGCCGGGGCAGAACATTTAGTGTTATATATTAATCGGAGAAAAACATTTCACAAGAGCACTTCACTCTGCACAGGTGCAGTAATTAGAAAGCATATCTCTTACTGCATCCGTTTATATTGCTGCGTGTTCGTTTGTAACTTTGCTTTTTGTAACGCATTTTGCGCCTCACGTGCTGCTACCTGAGGATAACCACCCGAGATGTCTGTTCTGTTTGTCAACCTTGCTAGATGGCGCCACGCATCTGCGTAACAGAAGCTTCATTGCCTTTGGTTGGTTTTGAAGTTTGCATGCCAGATTTAGAGACGCATTCGCCTGTCTTGAAAGCCTGCACGCGGCAGCAGCTTTTTGAATATTTTGTTCATTGTAAACTTTTTCTAATAGCGCTGTTGTACTTTCCTCAGCGCTCCACGGCGCCATCACGAAGAACAAGGAGAATTACGAAATCGTAATTATGAGCAGCAATGGAACGGCCCTTAATAAATTATTTTATTCACTTCAAGTTCCATTCAAAACATCACTGCAAAGCAATGTGTTGATGTATGCATTGATGTTTTTTTTTGTAATAGACCACAGCTAGATCTTAATGAAAACTAGAATATGGACTGGCACTGTGGATCAGTTTTTTCGATAAAACTTATATTCTGTCAAATGATTGTTCAATAGAGGGACGTGTATCAACAGACCGACTGAATAGCAGCGTTAGTCTCGCTTAGTTAATTGTTTTGCCCTGAAAGTTCTCTAGTGCTCTAATCCTCTAAATTTTCAGCGTGCTGTTTTTGCGGCGCTTCATAAAATCTTTGTAAATATTTCCTTTATATATAGCCCGTTTTCACTGGAGGAAATATTATGCTTGAAGAAAGAATGAAGTAGATTAAACGTTAGCGCACTCGCTGGAAAAAGATGGAAGGTTGTTCATTTTCTGGGGTGACAGACGCTTTTGTTTAGTTCGAAAAACATTTTCCAGTCACGTTTTCTGGTCACGCCTTCTCCTCACACGACGCAGCAGGCAAGTAGGGTTTCATTAACTGCAACTTTTCATGCAGCTGTGGTGTTCATTTTAGCGAAATTCTCTCTTCTTGTGGCGCTTGCTTACTTCCAGAGATTTTACAAGAATGTCATTGGCTGCGGATGCATCAGCTGCAGCTGCATGTTTATCAATATCTGCATTGCTGGTAAGTGTGTGCTTCGTAAGAACTGTATTTTCGCCTGCACAAAAGCTTGTAATTTACCAGGCGCTGGAGACCACGAGTTCAAGTACACTTGTGGTCGAATCTGGGAGCCACCACCTCAAGTGCCAGATGTTGACCTTATATAAGCTGATTCTATAGCGAGGGAAGCACACGTACATTTATCTCATCTAAGGGAATTGTATGCACAGGCGCATTTAGAACCGGACTGTGAGTCTGCTGTTTGGATTTCCTCTTGCCAAGAGCTTTGTGGACTCAGTGAGCCACACTATTGCGCATTGTGTTTATTTGATGCCGTTTTCTCAGTAGTTTGCACATAGTTAATGTATGTATAATATTTCGTCGGTGCAATAAATACCTCGTTGAAAACATTCCGCGGAAGGTCACCGGTTTATACTTGAACCCTAGTAAAAAGATCGAGCCCGACTGGTCTGAAAAGTATGCATGTGTTCCTTTTTTTTAATTTTGAAAGCACTAGAGGAAACTATTGTCAGTCACTAGTTAGCAACATAGGCTCCATCACTCACTCTGCTGGTTGGTGTACTTGAAAGATCCGCTGGAGAAAATGCGCGTTGCAGCAGATGTACTCAACTGAGTTTGAATTGCTCTCGCTAGGCCATGAGGTTCTGACCCACGAAAAAGCTGTGCCAATCAGAGCAAGGGGAAAGAAAGATTGGACAAGACTATTGGTCTGTGAGCGTATAAATGTTTTCTCACCTAATGTCATGTGTTTGTGCGGCATTTTACTGAAAGTATATAAGGGAAAAAACAAGGATAATAAGATTGAGATGGAGCGCATTTGGCAAGCACTCGTAGACTATGACTAGCAGCTTACCGGTATCACTGAAGAGGAAAGTATACAACAGTTCCATCTTATCTGTACTGGCCTATGGGACTGAAACGTGGAGGCTAATAAAGAGGGTTCTACGTAGGCTTAGGACAACGCAGACAGCTATGGAACGTAAAATGGTAGGCGTAACATTCAGTTCAATTCAGTTCAGTTCATTCGTTCAGTCGTGTCCGACTCTTCGTGACCCTATTGACCATGTCACGCCACGCTTTCCGGTCTCTCACTATCTTCCTAACATCACATAACTTCATCTGCAGTGCCTCGAGGATGCCATCTAACCATCGCGTTCGCTGCCTACCCCTTCTCCGGCGACCCTCAACCTTTCCCAACATCAAAACTTTCTCCAGCGACTCCTCTCTTCTCATCAGATGACCAAAGTAGCTGAGCTTTAACTTTAGAATTTGACCCTCCAATGAGCAGTCAGGGTTTATGGTCGACAATATTGACTGATTTGATCTTCTGGCAGTCCAAGGAATTCTCAAGAGTCTTCGCCAGCACCACAATTCAAACGCGTCAATTCTTCGGTGGTCAGCCTTTTTCACAGTCCAACTCTCGCATCCATACATCACAACTGGAAAGACCAGCACGAGTTATACGGATCTTGGTTGGCAGACTAATGTCTCTGCTCTTTACTAGGCGGTCAACGCTAACCATTGCTCTTTTTCCCAGAAGCAGGCGTCTCCTAATTTCATGGCTGCAGTCTCCTTCCGAGGTTATCTTGGAGCCCAAGAAGAGAAAATCTGTCACAGCTTCCACTTCTTCTCCCTTGATGCTCCAGGACTTGATAGGGCAACACGCCACGATCTTTGTCTTTTTAATGTTCAGTTTAAGCCCAAACTTCTCACTTTTTTCTTGTACGCGCATCAGAAGTCTCTTGAGTTCCGCTTCACTTTCTGCCATTAAAGTGGTATCATCCGCATAGCTAAGGTTGTTGATACGTTTTCCAGCAATCTTCACTCCAGCTGAAGACTCGTCCAGACCGGCCTTCCTCATGATGCACTCTGCATATAGGTTAAATAGGCAGGGCGACAGTATGCAGCCTTGCCTCACTCCTTTCTCAATCGGAAACCAATCAGTAAGACCATGCCCAGTTTTGACTGTGGCCTCTTGCCCTTCATACAGGTTCCTGAGGAGACAGATGAGGTGAATTGGAACTCCCATCTCTTGGAGAGCTTGCCACAATCTGCTGTGATCTACGCAGTCAAACGCTTTCGCATAATCAATAAAGCAGAAGTAGATGGGTTTATGGAACTCTCTTGCTTTTTTCATGATCCAGCGAAGGTTGGCAACTTGGTCTCTAGTTCCTCTACCCTTGCGAAACCCTGCTTGCACGTCCGGAAGTTCCCGATCCACATACTGCTGCAGCCTACTTTGGAGGATTTTCAACATCACCTTGCTAGCATGCGAAATAAGCGTTTTTTTTTTTTTTTTTTTTTTTTTTTTTTTTTTGCCTTTCTTTGGAATGAGGATGTAAACTGACCTCCTCCAATCCTGTGGCCACTGCAGGGTTGTCCAAATCTTCTGACATAATGTATGCAGAATGTTAACAGCGTCATGGTTGAGGTTTTGAAGCAACCCAGCTGGAATGCTGTCAATTCCGCTAGCTTTGTTCTTAGCAAGGCTGGCTAAGGCCCATTCAACTTCACTTTTCAGGATGCCCGGCACGAGATCAGTGATCACAACCGTCTTATGTTGGGTTTGCACATTCGGGTCCTTCTTGTACAGTTCTTCTTTGTATTCCTGCCACCTCTTCTTTATCTCTGCGGCTTCAGTGAGGTCCTTGCCTCGTTTGTACTTTATCACGCCCATCTTAGCACAGAAGCTTCCTTTGATATCTTTGATTGTCTTATACAGAGCTCTTGTGTTCCTTAATTGGCTGTTGTCCTCAACTGCTTGGCACTGTATGTTCAGGAAGGCATTCTGATCTCTCCATGCTACTTTCTGAAAATCCGCATTGAGAACCTTGAATCTTTCTCTTTCCCCCATAACTTTTGCCATCCTCCTTTCCTCAGCTATTTGCAAAGCCTCTTCAGATAACCAGTTTGCTTTCTTGTATTTCTTTTGCTTTGGAACTACCTTAGTAGCAACTTCTTGTATTATATCACGAACATCAGTCCACATCTCTTCTGGCTCTTTGTCTTCTAGATCTAATTCTTGAAATCGATTCCTCACTTCCACAGCATATTTTAATAGAACTTGATCCAGATTATACCTGAAAGGCCTTCTAGTTTTCTGCGTTTTCCTCAATCGAAGCTTAATCTTGGAAACAAGAAGCTGATGATCGGTGCCACAATCGGCCCCAGGCCTTCTTTTTACTGCTTGTATAGCGCTTCTCTATCTCTGCCGGCAAATAATATAATCGATCTGATTCCTGTACAGACCGTCCGGTGAAGTCCATGTGTACAGGCGCCTCTTGTGCTGTTGAAAATGAGTATTCGCTATGGTCAGGTTGTTTTCTTGACAAAACTCTACTAGCCTCTGCCCAGCTTCATTTGGCTCACCAAGACCGAACTTGCCTGTAATTCCGGATATTTCTTCACTCCCTACCTTAGCATTCCAGTCTCCTATGAGAAAAACGACGTCTGATGATGGGGTGCGGTCTAAAAGGCATTGTAGGTCCGCATAAAATCTCTCAACGTCAGCTTCTTCAGCAGTAGTGGTCGGTGCATAGACTTGGATAACTGTTATGTTGAAAGGGCGACCTTGGATCCGAAGTGAAATCATTCGGTCGTTTTTGGGGTTGTACCCTAGCACTGCTTTGCCCATTCTTCTGTTTACTATGAGAGCGACCCCATTCCTTCTCTTGGATTCGTGCCCACAATAAGACATAATGGTCGCCGGAGTTAAATTCTCCCATTCCGGTCCACTTGAGCTCGCTGATACCCAAGATATCAATGTTCAATCTGTCCATTTCTCGCTTGACGACATCCAGTTTACCTTGCGTCATAGATCTTACATTCCATGTTGCTATGTGATACATCTCCTTGCAACATCGGACTTTCCGGTCGCTTCCCGACACATCCACAACTGAGCGTCCTTTTGGCTTTAGCCCACCCAGTCGAAAAAAACTACAGAACTTTGTCAAAAATACGACAAAATATCCTGTAGTTCTGTCGTAACCGTCAGACTTTTCTGTAGTTCTGTAGTACTTTTCAAGTAGTTCTGTAGTTTTTCTGTAGTATATTTCTGTTGTCTGTAGTTCTGTAGCATTTTTCTGTTGTAACTACAGAAATTTCTGATGTTACTACAGAATGTTCTGTTGTCACAACAGGTTTCCCGTCAAAAACCGCACAGAAATTCTGTCGTAACATCAGAAAATTTTCTGTAGTTTCCGACTGGGCAGCCGCTTCATTCGTCCTGGAGCTAATAGGAATCGCCGTTTGTTCATCCCCAGTAACATGTGGGACGCCTTCCAACCTGGGGGGCTCATCTTCCGGCGCCATATCATTAATGATATTGTGACTGGCCATAGGGTTTTCTTGGCAGGAAATACTGGAGTGGGTTGCCATTACCTTCTCCAGTGAATCACATTTTGTCAGAACTCTCTGCCGTGACCTGTCTATCTTGGGTGGCCCTACGCAGCAGAGCTCACGACTTCATCGAGTTTCGCAAGCCCCTCCGCCACGACAAGGCAGTGATCCATGAAGGGGAGGCGTAACATTAAGAGATAGGAAACATGCAGTGTGGGTCAGAGATATAGCTCAAGTAACTGACATTCTAGTGTAAATCAAGAAGAAGAAATGAGGATGGCCAGGAGATATAGTGCGAAGAGAGGACAACCGATGGTTGTTTAGGATAACAAACTGGATTGCAATGGAATTGGAAAGCGTAGCCGGGGGCGGCATAGAGTTAGGTGGGCGGATGAGTTTAAGAGGTTTGCAGGGGTCAAGTGGATGCAGCTATCACAGGACTGGAGCTATTGGAGGATTACAGAAGAGGCCTTTGCCCTGCAGTGGGTATAGATCAGTTTAGCTTCGATGCCTGGGCGCAGCCATCTTAGTTTGATGGTGGCGCCCCGTGTTAGCCAAACTGGGAAAGTCCGCTCCGGCTCCTCTTGTCGCTATCTTGGGCCATGCTGTGCATGCTGATGCTGCGATGCGGCACTGTAAATGTGCTGTTTCGCGATGCTCGTGAAAGGTATCCGACATCTTGGTGCTATTTTGTGCTTTGTTTGAGCGCGCCGGCCAGCCATATACCCTCCGTTTCGAATGGCAGCTGCTTTTGAAAACAGCAATAGCAGCTGAAGTAACTGCGAAGAACTGCGATCCGCTTCCGCAGGCCGAACTCGTCAGCTGACATCTGTTGCATCTTTCCCAATACATGTATTTTCGATTATATTTTACAACCGCAATCAGAAACACACAGCGAATGAACCGTACTGGCTGCTACTGAACGCGGAATACTGATACTACGAGAGATGCTTTCCAGTCATTGCCGCATTGATTTAACGTGAAGTTCAATCCGTTTCAATGTACGATCGAGCTGTTCTTCTTGAACAACGTATACTTACAAGGGTAAGCACGGTTCAAGAACAGCACGTAAAAGAAGTAGTGTTTAAAGTACTATCCATCGACGTTTCTATGCAGCCTTGGTGTTCGTCTTGCGGCGTAACGACATCATATATCCCCGTCCCGTACGTCGTAGCACCATCGTTTGCACGGCGTATTATTGAGCAAAACGTCGTAAAACGTGCGCTTTCACTTGCACCATGAACGAAGACGACAAATTTGCAGCACATACAGCAGCGCTTACGAAAGCGGCGCCGACCGCTATCGTGATGGACGACGGCACTCTTGCCGAGCGCTACTCCCTAGTCGTCGCTAGGCCTAAGTTGTTTCGTGTCGAAGTAGCATCCGACGGCGCTTTGTAATTGCTCAGCTCTAGAGTAAATGGTCTCTCATGGAACTGCCTTACTGCCGACCCCATTGTATCAGTAAAAGAAAGATGTAAATTTCGGCGACGCCAGCGGAGCCAGCGTGCAGACGATGAGCCGCGTGCCGCACTAGCGGCAATGTGTTGCGAAACTTTTTTTTATTGCAGTTATTATAAAATCGGTATGGGGGGGGGGCAAACATCCGCGAGAAAGATTTTTTCTTTTGCTGTCAGCGTATTGTTTCAATGAAGAACCGATTTTAGCACACTCTTCTTGCGCTGGCTGTGAAGATCCACCGTATCGTTGGTGCGGAGGACTTGCGGGAGGCATGGCCTGCCCGGCGTGTGTGTTTAGAACGGCGGAGTAAGTAAAATGGAGCCGTCATCGGTACCAAGTCCATCTGACGCACTCAAAACGTTCATAGGCGAATGAAATCAGCATAGACTGGAAAGCGGTGAAGCAGAAACAGCCCAACTCGGACTGTTGTTGCATGCTTCTCAAATACGCTCTCGGCAATCGCCTTGCGATTTCTTTGATTGTTTGTGCTCTCCGCTATCACGCATTGCTGGCCCAATGGCATTACCACGAAAAGGGGCGCTAATAAAGGTATTTAAGTCTCCCAAACGACAATATACCGAGGTGCAAGGCCACTCTGCTATGCATGAAGCGTGCGAATGCACAGCCCACTCGGTACTGGCAACAATGGGCCGGCGCAAGGAATCTGGTTAGAGAGTATTTTACTCCGTTTCTGCTTGCTTTCGGTAAAACGGTCTATACACAAGCTGATGACGATCATGATGATGACATAAGGTGCTCTGAAATTTGAAGAAACCTTAGAAGCTATGAAGGGCGACAGAAGCTGGGAAGGATCAGGTAACTACAGGTTTCTTGAAGGATGAAAGGGATATCGTACTAGAAAAACTAGCCACCCTGTATACGAAACGCCTGATGACATCGAAAAAAGCGCAGTTGTGGATGATAGTGCAGTATTATTTTAATTCATACGAAAGGGGACGCTAAGGACTTGAAATATTAGAGACCAGTCAGCTCACTATCCTTTATGTACAACGTATTTACTAAGGTAATCGCTAATAGGATCATGACAACCTTCGGCTTCAATCAACCATAAAATCAAGCAAGAATTCGGAAAGGATACTTACCATCGATCATATCCACACTATTAATCAGGTGATAGCAAAATACTCGAAATATAACCAGCCCTTATATAGCATTCATTGATTACAAAAAAGTACTTGAATAAGTAAAAACCATGAAGGGTATGTACACATTGAAAACTCAGGGTGTAGATTCACATTTGAAAGCATTGGAAGATACACATAGTGGCTGCATCGAAACAATAGTGTTGCATAAATAAATTAAAAAATTCCCCTACAGAAAGGAGACACGACATCCCCAGTACTGTTCATAGCTTGCTTAGAGGAAGTATTCAGAGACATGGAATAGGAGAAGTTAGGCGTAAGGGGTTTTTGGAGAATACCTCAGTAATCTGCGAGTAGCTGATGACATTACCTTGCTAAGTGACTCCGGAGATGAACTGCAAATAGTCATTGATAATCTGGACATGAATAGCAGAAAGGTATAGGCTTGAAAATCAATATGCAGGACGGTAAGGTATTCTTGAACAGCCTGTGAAAGGAGGAACTGCAGTTTACACTAGGTAGCGAAGCGCTGGAAGTGGTGAGCGGACATGTCTATTTATGACCGGGTAAAATCGCAAATCCAGACCACGAAACGAAAATAACTGATAAAATAAGATTGGGATGGAGTGAATTTTGAAGGTATACTCACACATTATGACTAGCAGCTTTCCGGCTTCACTCGAGGTAGGTGTATAACAGTAACATCCTACCAGTACTCATCTATGGGGCTGAAGCATCGAACATAACGAAAAGGTTTCTACTTAGGTTGAGGACAACGCAGAGGGCTGTGGAAAGATGATAGGGTAACGTTAGGATATGGGAAGCATGCAGAGTGGGCCAGAGCAATAAGTCAAGTTACTGACATTCTTGTGGAAACCAAGATGAAGAAACGGGCATGGGCTGGACATGTAATGCGGAGAAGATAACTGATAGTCTCTAAGAGTAATAAAGTAGATTTCAAGGAAAGAATGCGTAGCAGGGGACATAAACATTACGTGTGTGGATGAGGTTAAGAAGCTCGTAGCAGTCAAGTGGATACAGCTTGCAAATAGTCGGTCTAATTTGAGAAAAATGGGAGAGGTTTTCGCCCTGCAGTGCGTATAGTTCGACTGACGATGATGATTATAATGTCCATGTTATACATTAGATTGACAGGCCCAAACGTTCTCCGGAAGAAATACTGGCGATTTGTTTCGAGATGGAGAGCGATGACACGGTATACGTCAGCACGTGCACATGGCTGTGCTGCTTATGTGACTGAGGCTCTCGAGTACTAGTACACCCAAAACGAAATGGAGCACAAGAAGAAACAAAATATCGTTTTGCGGCGCGCATGCAAACGGATGCACAAGTGTATAGCCTGAGTTCTTGTGGTTTCCCCGGATGTTCAGCTTGACACTTCTGGTTTTAGCTTCATCAGCAGCCCGGATGAAGGATAGCGCTTTTTGCACTAGCCCATGTTCAGCTTTGTTGTTGTTGTGTAGGGTTTAGTGGCGCCTAAGCAACTTAGGCACTAGTACTATTTAATGGTGTACCTAATAAAGTACTATGTCTGAATGGAATGTTATTCGTCATGCTTGGCGCATTAGACTTAGATAAGCGTTTTTGCGGCGTTATTTTTTTACGACCGCTATTCCCCTCTCGAGCTGTGCTCAGACCATGCTCAGACGACTGCAGCGAGTTAATGAGGAATGCTTGTGTAAGGGAAGTTGTACCACAGTGACAGTGCAATAAGGTTAGGTTGAAAGCGTGCGCTTGGCTCATAAAATATGTCACAAAGAATAAGTATCGTCAGCGATCATCGATGCAACGAGGCATTGGCTTGTTGCAACCTGCACCGGAGGATAGTTCGAGTGAGGGTTGTCCGGATTTTGCTAATCGTTCCCTTTTGCGTCTGCGGCAAAATTCTAGTTATTATAAAAATGAGCGTACTAAAATATAGTAATACTGTAATCCTGCATTGAATACTACAGTAATACATAGTATAGTAGATTTTGCCACAGTATGGTAAAGTACTACAGATGACTGTAGCATTTTTCGCCATAATACAAATATTTTCACTGCAACAAAAGCCTTCATACTACTGCGCATTTTAGTCAAAGCAGCATAACTAGAGAAAACGAATACACAAATGCACAGGTAGAAAAATATTACAGTAGTGTTAATACGTACGTCTCTGCTTTGGCGAAATGCAAATTATTTTATTAAGTGCGATATTTTGTGGTCGTTTTTCGCTGGTATATTTGGCTTCGACGAATTGAATAGGAGTGAACTAAGCGATTAAATGCTATGGCCACTTAAAGCAAAAAAACGACAGTAAGTATACTGGAGTAATCCCAGAAATGCTTCTTTGCAAATATATCTTGGAGAATTAATGGGCAATATAAAATGTGAGATAAAAACTATTTGAGTGCTCGAACACTCAGTACGATAAGATGCGGGAGCTAGTGACATGTTGCTAAATCAAAAAGGGCAAAGTATTTGAAACTAATAAACTAGCATGAACATTTGGTGATGGCAGTCTGATAATAGAGTTGATACCCAAAAATTACAATTTCTGTTTTTCAATGCCCAGGCATGGTCACCACCTCAGTTTTGATTCTAGTGCCACTTCGCGGCCGCACGCATATTTAAAAAAAAAAAAAAAAACACTGGGCCCGAAATATCTACCAAGCTGCCTTTAAGTGACATCAGCTTAGACTAAATTTGATTTAGTCAACACGTCGAAACGTTTCAGACAAAATTCAAGACATTTATGTATGGTGATAAATATGAAAGACCGTGGGAGGAGGTAGTCTGTAATGAGAAAAAAAAACAAACCTTCGCATTCACCCATGGAGATGATATCGCCAGCAGCACGAGACCCGCAAATGGACCAGAGCCCGAAGAGTACAGGGACACGAACAGCTGCGCCATATTGAAACTAGTGAAGGCATAAGAGGAGACATAGCTACAATATAGAAGACTTGGTGTTCAAAACACTGCGAACATACCCGCATGGCGCTCCCAAGGAATGGAACAAATAGTGCAAAGATGGTCATTAAGGTGCCGCTCGCAAAAGCTGAAACGAAACGTCGTGTGCTATAATGAATTGCGCCATTGCTGACACATGAGTTGCAACTAGAATCAAGAATCGCGGTTTTGAAAGCAATCCGCACGCACTCCGGTGTTACATAGGTTACAGGGGTCAATAAATAATAAGTGTTACACCGCGACTACCTGTGGCAACTGAGATTAGACAAAAAAAAACAACTATATTTCATTGGCCCAATTGTCCTTGTCAATCTCGTTATAAGCAAGAAGGTATCTTCGCGCAGCATGGAACCTCAAATCTACCTTTTGAGTTGGATAGTGGAAGGTGCCTTTTTACATATTTCACTTGCACTCTAGTTCATCTCAATGCATGCAGGATGCTTTTGTTTGTATAGCATTTTGAAAAAGATATAAATTTCGCTTTATCGCCTCTTCCTGTTTTTTGAAGTTTGAAAGTTCTTTATTATAATAAAAACGAGTATATAAAATTAAAACTTCGGCGACCAAATTTATGTGTCTAAGGGACCCAACAAATACAAACTAAACATTTTTTTTCTGTCCGTTTAACAAAACTACGAAAATTACATGAAAGCAATATGTACTAGCGACAGTGGTCCCATTCAACAATCACATTTATTCAAACATACAAACAACGTTTGAGAACAAAACAAAATTAAAACTTGGGCGATGTAAGTAGAAAAAGATTTAGTTGTTTCTGAAAGAGTTTAGCGAAGCGCATTCTTGAGCCATTCGCGTGTCTCTGTTTGGTATATTTCCTTCTGCTGATACCTGACTATGCAAATTTGATAAAAATTGTCTGGCTTTCTACTAATGTGCCGCTTTTAGGGTTTTTAAAATGCTTTTAATCTTAACTAAAGCTGCGCTCATCACTGTAGGAGTGAAGATCATTGGAAAATTTTATTTACCATACAGTGGCTGAGAGACTTTCAAATAATTTTTCCTACAGAAACCTCCCTTTATTATATCAGAAATGTATGCTGGAACCAACAAGTTGTGGTCTCGATACATATTACAGCCATTTATAGCTGAGAAAACCAAAATGTTAAGTAAACATGCCATATATCTTACCCAGAATACGAATGAGAATAACTGCTTTGCGCTCGCTGATCTTGACAAAAGGTGTGACAATATCTGTATAGATCATCGCTGCTTGGGAGTTGACGACAGAAGAAACCGTGCTGCGAGTAGGCGGAAAGAAGTATTGTATCATTTTAAAGTCATTACTAGCATCATAAAGTGAGCTTATATGACCATTTCGTAAGCAAAAAAGCATGCTTTGTTTGCCGAGGACAGTGGTAATATGTGAATGGCAAGACATTGGCCACATCGCGGTGACTGTACACAATATCATTTTTGTTCAAATCGTGGTAATGTACGTCTCTTAAAATAGTCGCATGTTTTTTCTGTTTGTCTCTCTATCGAAATGGTAGGTCGTGTACCATTAGATAAAATAGATATCCAAAGGTTTATTAGCTACGGATGACCAGCAACACTGTACCTTGTAGAAGCGCAGACAATTCCAGCCAAGAACAGTCCCCTCAACATGGTGACGTCAGAGAAGCTCTCCCTCAGATAATAAGGAAGGATCTGAAACAGAAAATACAAAGCGTCAAACATTGTTGTTTTTCATAAAAAGGAATATAATTTGGCTGCCGTTATGCTGCTCTATCATTTTGACGCAATCATGAGTAAACTAAGCCCATAGGCAAAACTTATCTCTGTAATACATTTTCCAGCACTAATTTGAGTAATTCACCGGAACAGAAAATGCGCATGTATAGAGCCCATCTAGAAAAAAAAAAGTGATATTATTCATGAATGCGAATATTGCTCGATAACGTATACAGCTCGTTCCGGCAGAAGATACTGCCGGGCTTACCGCAGACCTTTCCTACGGCGGCTCACCCAAACCTGCCGGAAAATTTTCGATTGGGGGACAAGGCGATCGTGCCACAACCAGATTACATCGCACGGTTATTTCAGTAGCTCACATTTAAACCAAACCAACAAATTTGCGAAGGGTGCCATTGAAGCGCAAAATCATGAGGTTTTCTAATGGGAGTATTTTAGAAGCAATCGTTATAATAAACTCGTCTTCTTTGGGATTACAACTTTGACCGTATGCATGCCATGCGCAAGAAGCACAGTTTACGGAGGCTCGCTGGTACTAGGAGTGTTGGAGATGCACCTAGCAAAACAATTTTAGTGCTTATATATTTCTAATGTGTGTTTGGGAGGTGTACGAATGTTTCATAATAATTCGCGGAATGGGAGAGAAGACAGTGTTCAAGGCCCCATCACGCCTATTCTTAAGGTCAAGCTTAAGCATGCTTACAGTATTTCGTTTGCTATGTGCTCTTTTGTATGTTCAATAATGTTGGAAGAATTTTGAAAAATGGTTCCTATAAAAAGTCGCAAAATTACAACAGCGCTGTCACTCTTTTACAGACTTTAAACGTTAGGGGCAATCACGAGTGTTGGTTCTGATTTCATTGCTAGCGCAATGACATTGCGTGGATTTAGTTAATAGCCCAACATTCCCATTTCGCTGAAAGGCAGGTGTTGTCTAGTTGGGAATTAGTGGTAAACGCGGATTGGTCGAGAGGGTCATGAAGTCACAGCCACATGACCTAGATGGCAATTTCAAACACACCGCAACGTTCATTCCAATCGTGTCTTCATCTAAGGGAATATATTTAACATAAAGTGGCATTTAATGCAACTCAAAATTGGCTTAAGATCTACAATCGTCTAGATGTTGAAGCGAAAGCGGCACTAGGCTGGTTGCGGCGCGTTTCACGTAATCTGCAATTTGGTCTTCAACCCAAACCCCCGGCAGTTTCCCCAGTTAACCAAGCTTTCAGTAATCTCACTTAAGCTCTTTATATCGTCTTCTGTCCTGCAAATGCTCTTTTGATTTGCACAGAAAACTGCCACATCGTCTTATAAACCACCAGTTTTACTTTTGTAGCCTGTAAACGAAAGCCGGGAATAGCCATCCACCTCAATGTTTTGCCATTCCTAAATAGGTTACAACCCCTGTAAATACCTATGTGTCCCTCTGGCATTCTACCATGATACAGAACGCTATTAGTAAACGCAGGTCCAATAAAAAAATAAGCTGAGCAATGGAAAACCGCGGATCTGTATTTGTTTGCTAGAGCAACAGTCTGTACCTTTTTTGTAAGCAAGCTCTGGTACGTACTGCAAGTGCTGCATTGATCGCGGAAAGATGAGCATTTTTTATTTTCGTCTCCGCAAAAAAGCTCTCTATTCTGGCGAATTTTCGGAGGTACGTACGTCAAAGTAGGCAACTGGGGATTGCGCATTTGGTCGTGCGGCGGACAAAAAATAGGTTCATGTTTTTCCGTCAAATACTTTTTTGTGTAACGTGTACCAAGTAGTTCTTGGACATGCCTGCCCAATTTTGTTATTGGAATGGTGTATATGACAAGAGGGATTTGCGGTTTCTTTAAAGAAGTGATTTCCATTGTAAGATTTATAACTTCCAGGTTTTCACTGAATTACCTAAGCAATGTTAAGCGACAGACACTGTACAGAGACTTATGTGACACTGTTTCCGGAGCCCATGTACAGGGCCGTATATCCTGGAGGCCAAGGCAGTATTGTTTCGAAGAAGGTTAAGAAGATCCAGGTTCCACCGAGAACAAAAAGATTTATTTTCAAACTCCATATTGGAATATAGCCTATAAGCGTTTCCAAGAAAAAAGTGGCTTTTTCCTACAATGGGAATCTAACTGCCTCATCTGTAAAATAGCTCACGAATTTTAGCACTGTGGCGAAGGGACTTATTTCTGGGACGTGCTACAAAGGTCTGTTAAAAAAAGAGTTACCACTCACTTCGTATAACATAGATTTTTTTCCTAAAGATAATGAAGATGGTTGCCTTCTGTTTAGTTATGTTTGTGAGCCTCCATTGAGTATGGAGCTCCCGAATGGCCGGGTATCACTGAGATATTGATGTCCGACCGGCACGCATATACGTTCGTAAAAATATCCAGAAGTTCATTGAGGTTTTTAAATATCAAACTATCAAACTTGTGCCCTAGAGTGGTTACCAAAGTTAGAGTACTTGGTGGTGCTTGGAGAATCTTAGTGTGTCTAAGGCGCGCTCCTAGGAGTTGGTGGGTTTCATTTTCATTGCTGCCATATATTTTGATGTATTCTAAAGCCTAGCATTAGATAAAAAATGAAATGACCTTGAGTTGCGTGACTAGCGGCGCGTGGCCAGCTCCGGCCGCTTCTTCTTCTCACGTGCAGTGCAGTGGCTGGCGGCGATCGATTGATTCTTCTCCTGTTGCTTCGCTTCTTATGCTGCCTGGCACACTTGCTTCTTTTTCACACAACTGGCAAACATAACTGATACCAGTGCATACCTCCTCAAATATACAACACTGCCTGAAAACCAATTTTAATAAATAACAAAAATTGTCTACTGTCAGTGTCATGGTAATAGGTTGCGCGTATGCGGAAATGAGGACGATTGATGCCGCTTTGTACGAGCAAGATATTGCAATGACTCGACTGGTGGAGACCAATGGAAAAAATCAAAGCGAGTGGTACGTATGAAAATGGCAGATCTAGGATTAGACGGTGCCTTGGACTTGATCCAATCTGGTGGTAATCTTGGAAGGTGACACCCCTCGTGCACCGATCTAAGACTAAGGCAAAATCAAAATTGCTTTTTCTAATGCTGTCTACTAATATCGGCGTTGCGTGTTTGCAGTGGTCTAAATTTGCTTGAATAACTGAAAAGAAATATTTTGAATTCATTTTCGTATGTCGAAGCCGAATAGTAATTTGAACGGAAATTTAGTATGGTACGAAACGAAATTAATCAATGAAACACAGCTGAAACCGAGGAAGGTGACATTTGTCGAGCCTGAAACTATGTGTCTGACTAGTAAAAAATTGGTTGAAGAAATTAAAAAATACAGAGAGAGAGACACAAACATGAGGACCGCGAAGAAGTATAGGGGAGACAGAATGCGCATAAACTATGATGAGTGAAAACAAGCTATAAGGAATTTGACACAGCCTTTCAGTTTCCTTACACGTTCCCTCCAGCGCCACCACGACCTCTGCCTTCAAAATTTCCTCGGCAATATCGAATCCTCTAGACCCGGCTGTGGTGCCTTTGAGGCCCTCTGAAATTCATGGAGGAGTCGTGCCCTTTAACTTTGTATACTTAGCTCTCGCCGTATTAAGCCTTTCCTTTATTTTTAGTGTAAATTTTTTTAATTGCGAATCACTATCTCGTTCGCTAAAAGGTTAAAATAATGAAAAATATTTAATGCCACATTCTTTTAGACGACAAATCAGTTTAACGGATGGCACACCTAGTAGCGGGAAAAAATGGTTGTTCGTATAAAAAACAAACGATTAAAACGTAGCGATATCTGTGACAAAAAGCGCTGGATATCTCTCTTAAATCTTCCCAACTGTGTAATACCGTATCACATATGGCTGCTCAGGTTATTTACGCCTGTTGGCGTTTCGATAGTCGAAATAGTAGGTCAGAGGCTCAAAATTTGCCTTAAATGAAGTATTTTGACAAATATTTATCGGAACGATACTATACTTGTTGGATACACGCCGATAAATTGTAAACATCTGATTTTAGCGGAAAAATAATACGAACGACATATTTTTGGGGATCGTTAATCGTGGCATACATCTCAACATAACCGTAGATCTTCCCACGGGGGGGAGGGGGGGGGCATTTGCTCTCCATTTGTTTAGTATCTATAATCGGTCCCATTATTTAAGAAGACACCATTAACGTTTCAACGCGTCCGCAGGACGAGCTTTAAAAGCACGCATGACGTTTGAATCGGTGAGCCAGTCAAAATATTATGGAAACCGTTTACCTGGTCATACGTCGTGATGGCACCGTAGAGGAGCGGGTCGCAGTCTCTGTACCAGAAGATTACCGCAAATGAGGCGGCGAGCATCAACACAAAGAAAGCCAAAAGAAAGACTGCGCCTGCGATGGCGATCCTAAAACAATAGTAAACGTTGGCAGCGCAATGGGTTTCACTTGAAAAGATTGCAAGACAATGCAACGAAGATTCACCATTTCGCCTCGCGGAGCGTTCTGGCAGCCATGAACCTCTGCACTGCCATCTGGTCAAATGCTACACGCACCAACGCGTATGGTGCGCAGGTTGCCAACACTGTCCAGACGTTATCATCATTGGTCACGTCGAAGCCTCCCCTGTAAAACGCAAGGAAGACTATTTAGTGAGGTGGCAGCTCTATTCTGCATCAAATTAAGCTGTTGCTTTCACGTTGTTTTTCCACGCATTAGTATAGGCATAGCAGCGTAATGGTGGCGAGGGGGAGGGTTAGGCGAGCGAATGCAATAGGAAAGCTTTCGGCGATTACACGGAGGAAGCTGGTATACAGACCGGTTAATCGAAGGGGTACGGGAAGTGTCTTTCGCCTGCAGTGGGAGTAGCCAGGTGAATGACGACGGGCATGAATTTGTACTGGATAGGAGAGTGAGTTAAGTATATTGCATATATATTCTATTCAAAAGGTAATTTATAAACGGAGGTTTATACGTTTAATATATCTATAATATGTGCACCTTTGCTATGTTGAAAGGTATTGTCCGCTCATTTGGAAATATTTCAACCTTGGCTTCTTTACTTTTATTTTTATTGTCGTGGGGAACTTTGCACCGCACCTGCAATTAGACACTATAAAATACATCCTGCTTTCCTGACGTCATCAATGCAACACTTTCATATCTAGGTGTTGGAAATATGTAGCGGCAGCTATTTTGAATATATGTCAATACAGTAAATGTAGATTCAGTAAAATTGTGGAAAAATTGCTAGTTCAGCAATAGATGCAAAGTGACAGCTTTAGATCTAAATCTCAGGCTCGTAATAGTTTTAACACTGATGTGAAATTTGAGATTTTGCGCATCATAATGACACTTAAAGAAGCCTCTACGCTATGGTTCTTTAAGGGTTCAGCATTTTTAGACTGTTTTCTTCTCGGAGTAATCTGAATGAAAGAATGCACTGAAGAATAGCACACAGGAAGACCGTCAGGAGAGGAAGGTAACGTGACATCATGCGTAATGCTTTTATTTTATATGTGGATGTCCGCTGTGCTCCATATGACGTTTCCACTCAGCGCTAGGGCTTATATTATTAGACCCCGGGGTTGCTAACTGTGAAAATAAGTACTTTGAGAGGTCACAAGAAGGGAGAAGCTGGAGTGTGATGAAGATGAAGCAGAAGCTGGCTTGCCTTGGGGACTCTCACGCTCTAGACTAAAATAAACACCCCCGTTAAATAGTGAGTACGTCACAGTTGTAGAGAAGGTGTGGATGTCGATTTCGGTTCCTCTCGAGGTGGGGTTGGCGGGCAGATCTACACGGATCCCCTTTGTCCTCGACGAAGCCGCCGACTCGCTGGTTTACCACCTCCACCATTAAAATAGGCTCAAGACAGTGACGGCGTCCGAGCAACACCTACGGTGCGCAACTGGCACCATTATCGCAGAGCCCCGAACCTTTTGTGAGGAATTCGACGAGGATGTCGACGAGTATAGTTGACCAACTTTGTGATTGGCGGCTTAGCGTTTCGAACCAAATTCAGAGTTGCTTCGTTACTCACATGAAGTATTTCTAGTTATAGACTTTTAGAAACATTCCAGTGCAACGATAGACTGCTGTAGTGGACAGATCGCAGTGAATACCACGTTGATGTGAGCGCTTGTAAAAGCCTCGTCGCCTGATTTGGGAGTGTTTTCTTTGTCTGAAGATACAGTTGTACCTTTGATGTCCAGAAAATTCATCCAAGTTATTTCATCTACAAATTTGTGCGAGGATGGCGCCGCTGTCGTGGAACCTACAACACTTATCTAGCAAAGAACAGTGTCGTGGTGCCTCTTTGCATAGTTTCAGTGACCAGAGGCCACACCTTGCTTGTACTGTGAAAAATTCAGACTAGCCATTCATGTTACCTCGTGGCATTAAACTCGCTCATTTTGTGAAAGGTGTGACAAATTCCTTGGCGGCACTAAGTGACCGTGCTCTTCAACAGACAAAACACCTATTTGCAGAGTCTGAAATCCAGGTAATAAAAAACACATCTTTGGGAACATAGGAGCATCGAATTATGACTAACCTGCTTTCCAAGAAGGTTTCCGTTTTTTACTTCGCCAGGGGTCATCCGCCATTAATTCCAGCTTCTCGCACTCATCATTCGATTGATACTCTAACCTCTCGCCCGATCAGACAGAAGCCGCACTGTGTGTCGCCGAGCGAACGTCAGCTTATTGACGAACAAGTTCAGGACACACTCCAATGTGGCGTATATCTAGAAATGTTCAAGTCCTTGGCAGCTCCAGTTATTCTCGTTTAGAAATAAAGACAACAAATAGCACTTCTGGGTGAACTATCGTCGACTTAAAGAAGTAATTATAAAAGATGCGTATTCTCTTCCGCGTATTGATGATACAATCGACTATCTTCACTCAGCGTCACACTTCTCCTCAGTGGACGTGAGGTCAAGTACTGGCATATACCGATAAACCCGAGCGACAAAAAAGACAGCATTTGTGACACTTGGCGGTCTATATGAGTTACACCTGATGCCTTTTGGATTGTGCAATGTGCCTGCCACATTGGAACGATTCATAGACATCATTCCGCGCGCACCCAAGTGCAAAATTTGTCTGTGCTATTTGAACGACATTGTTATCTTCGGAAAGACCTTTCAGGAGAGAATAGCCGTCTCGCTGTCGGTCTTGATTTGATTGAGAGAGCAGACCTCGCCCTTAACTCTAAGTAGTGCCACTTTGGTGGACGCTGACAATTATCCTTGGTCACTTGCTTGATACGGACAGTGTTCGGCTGGATCCCCATAAGAGTGGGGCTGTAACGAGCTTTACAGCGTGAAAATATGTCAAGGTGCCTAAGTGGTTTTAGGAGCATGTTCCCACTTTATGCATTTTATGCCCAGAGTTTCTGACAGCGCCTAACCTCTCACGTGTCTTTTGCACAAAGGTTTCCTGTTCATTTAGGTTGCTGACTGTGATTTTGCCTTCCGTCACCTCAAATTTCTTGTATCATCGGGAAGTATTCAATGCCACTTCTGCCCCTATCGAAGTTTACAGCGGAGCTAGTGGCGTGGGTGTTTTCACTGTGGTCATCTAGCACCATGGCCGCGATAAGTATGTGATAGCTTATGCTAGTCGTTCGTTGAGCAGGGCGGAGCATAACCATACCGTTACTCAACACGAGTTCCTCGCAGTGGTTATCGCGGTGTAACGACTTCGCTGCTACCTCTATATAAATGCTTGCACCGTCGTTACCGACCATAATTCGCTCTGTTGCTCGTAATTTAGGTGACCTTTACGACCGGCTTGCCCGATGGTCGTTGCGTTTGCAAGAGTATAACTTCACTGTGGTATACAAATGCGGCTCTCAACCCGCCGACGCTGTTTCTCACGCTTGCCGCTTTCATCAACTGGTAGTGACAGTGACAACTCTGATGATTAACTGGCGCCTATTTCAGCAACGTTTCCTGATCCTCAGCTGTTACAGATTGAACAACACAACGATATGACTTTGGCGCCGCTCTTCGCTGCCGCTCATGCTTCAAGATATACTCGTTTCTGCATTTGTGCAAGCCTACTTTACAAGAATTTCAGCTCCGGAGGTGCGTGCTTTCTTCTCGTTGTGCCGGAAAATCCCTGAATTCCCGCCCTCAAAATGATGCATGCGCACAGGAAAAGGTTTGCTGGCCGAAAATGTGTCAAATCATTCGCTATGTAGAAAGTTATGCCAAGTGCCAGCAGTACAAGCATCCTATTTCCCGTCTGCCAGGACTGCTAAACTCTAATGCACCTGCGACCGCACCCTTTGAGCAGGTGGGAATCGACCTTTTGGGTCCTTTTCCGCGGTTTTCGAGCGGTAACCAGTGGGTAGCGGTCTGTGTTGACCATCTCACTTGATATTCAGAAACCGCCGCCATTCCCTCAGCTACTATTCCCGCCCAGCAAACGAGTGCCTTGCTTTTAGCCTCCATGGATAAGTGGCTGCCACGACCTTTTTTTTTCTAAGATACCTAAGACATCAACGCAGCCTGATTCGTGGATATCATTAGGCTGATCAACAGTGAAATAAAGAAAAAATGACAGATCACTTATCAGCCCATATATCTTCAAAGGGCGCCAAATGACATTCATAGCACGAAAAGCAGAGGGGTATTTTCCTTATGTAAAAAGTGCTAAATAGTAATTAATTTCTACTTTCCAATGAATTTTATCTACATTCGTATTAGTATAAACTTCAATCTACCAAAAAAAAGAAATCCTGTATGATTTTCTTGATGCCAGAAGCTAATATCTTTTTTTTAGTAGGTACCTGGTAATGAACCCTCGATATCCTTATATTTGTTTGTTGACTGCTCAACATTATTGAAATCTGAATTTTCTGCCTATAATGAAAACTCCTCTCGCAGTAGATGCTTCGACGTCGCAGTTATTAGCCGCTTTCTTCCTGTCAACCGATTGTTTAAAACCCGCATTCTCTATAAACTGATATTTTGACTTGAACGTTACATGATTACGTCTTCTATTCCAACTAACGTTAGGTAAACAGTTTGGATGATGGAATTACGTGGCAAGAAAATGTGAGATTGAGTATGAAAGATGAACATATGTTTGCAGTGCTCTTCAAAACGCACGGGTTTTGCTTGGGAAAGTTTGTGTTGTCACGGTTCAAAAACATTTTTTGTCATTAGGAACCTTTAATGGTTCACCTTAAGGGCAATATATGAACAGTAAATTGATTTCATTACTTGCCATCTAACATTACTCCTTACGTGAATAATTATTAGTAACATTTTAGGGAATATATTGTTACGATAAAATAGCAAAAGGGTGTTTATTTACAGTTATATGGCAGTGGGATAAGGTGAAGCCTACTAGCCCCAGGCACCAACGCTTTTTCCTCTTCTTCTCCCAGACCATCACACCCTTCGTCGTCGTCAGTGGCGTGACATTTCCCCCCTACTCAGCCTAAGCCTTATGGGGGTGTTCCTGAGTCGTGCGAGGCTGACACGGCTTCAAGCGGGCAACATGACATAGTTCGGTTTTGGCAGACCGACGACCCGATGCTGTCAGGCGGGCTATTGCGTAAGTTAAGTCACTGATGCGTTTGATAACCAAATATGGTCCGTCATAGTGGGCCAAGAGCTTTTGATGCGGGCCACGGCGCCGAATTGGGCGCCACAGCCAGATTAGATCACCTACAGAGTACGTGACCCGCCGGTGACTGGCATCATATCGCACTATAGTACGTTCTTGTGAAGCACCAGACCGTAATCGGGCGATTCTCCGAGCTTCTTCGGCGAGACAGAGGGTCTCAGCCAGGCAGGGGTCTTCACGGCTTGTGAAGTGCAGGATAGTATCCAGGGAGTAGCTTGGCGGTCTAGTATAGAGAACGAAAAATGGACTGTACCCAGTCGCCTCATGCGTGGCGGTATTAAACGCATACGTGATGAAGGGTAGTATGGTGTCCCAGTTCTTAGGCCCTGCGTCCACATACATGGCTAGCATGTTGATAAGCGTTCTGTTGACGCGCTCAGTCAAGCAATTTGTCTGGGGATGGTATGGCGTCGAGTGTCGGAAAGTTACGGAGCATAAACGCATGAGCTCTTCAATAACATCAGCAGTGAATTGTCGGCCCCGATCAGCGATGACAATTCGTGGCGGCCCGTGTCGTAAGATGACTGAGTGCAGCAAGAAAAGCGACACCTGATGCGCCGTAGCAGATGGAAGAGCGGCGGTTTCACAGTAACGTGTGAGCTAGTCCACGCAGATTACAATCCAGCGATTTCCATCCACGGACTTCGGAAACAGACCTACGAGGTCAATGCCTACTTGATCAAACGGAGCTGTCGGGGTCTACACAAGGTGCAGCAAGCCAGATGGAGTTGCAGTTGGACGTTTGTGGCGTTGACATTGCTCGCAACTGGTAACTTATTGTTCAATCGTCGAGCGCATTCTGGGCCAGTAAAATCTTTCTTGAGCACGGTGGAATGTTCGAACCGATCCCAAATGCCCAGAAGTTGGATCATCATGCATAACATGCAATACGTCCGTGCACAGCGTCTTAGGAACGACGAGTAAGTATCACTGGCCGACAGGCGAATAACGCTTTTTCCATGGGAGGCCATCACGCACACAAAAACGGCTTGTAGGTACGCTGGCTTCGGCGGCGGCAAAGAGAGGCTGCAGACTGCTATAATTTTGCTGTTCCGTTTTGACAACACTCGTGTCGGGGAACGCTGGCTTGAGGGTCGATATATAATTGTCGAAATCGTCACTGTCAGGTCCAGTCGTGGCCATTGGCATCCTAGAAAGACAATCTGCGTCTGCATGACGCCTCCCGCTTTTGTACACCC
>JAJIZL010036190.1:11506-26814 GCA_023969395.1 Amblyomma maculatum | reverse complement strand
CGTGGCCATTGGCATCCTAGAAAGACAATCTGCGTCTGCATGACGCCTCCCGCTTTTGTACACCACGGAAAAGTCATATTCCTGTAACCGGAGGGCCCAGCGTGCGAGGCGACCACATGGGTCTCGAAGGTTCCGCAGCCAACAGAGTGAATGATGGTCAGTTACGATAGTAAATGACCGTCCGTACAAATATGAACGGAAACGCTGCACAGCGAAAACTACAGCCAGGCATTCCTGTTCGGTGACTATGTAGTTTTGCTCCGGCTTGCTCAGGGTACGACTTGCGTACGCGATAACATGCTATCGTTCATCGTGCCGTTGGACAAGGACTGCCCCGAGACCAATTCCACTAGCATCCGTGTGAACTTCTGTCACTGCAGCAGGATCAAAGTGACGTAGGATGGGTTTCGATATTAAAATAAACTTCAGCTGACGAAATGACGCGTCGCAGTCTGGTGTCCAGTCAAAAGTGGAGTTTTTGTTGAGAAGGCACGTCAATGAGTAAGCAACGTCAGCAAAGCGATGTATAAAGCGTCTAAAATACGAACACCACGCTAGAAAACTGCGCAACTCCTTCATTGTCTGCGGGGGTTTAAAAGACTCAACAGCGGCAGTTTTCTGGGGATCCGGCATTACACCATCACCATTGACAAGGTGTCCTAGCACCAGCGCTTGGCGCTCTCCAAAGCGGCACTTTTTCGAGTTTAGAATTAGGGCGGCGTAGTGCAGACAATTCAAGACGCGTACTAGACGGTCATTGTGTTCTTGGAAGGATTTCCCAAATATGACGACATCATCCAGATAGCAAAGACAAATGTCCCATTTTAGGCCGGCCAAAACTGTGTCCATAAAGCGTTCAAATGTGGCTGGCGCATTACACAGCCCAAATGGCCTAACATTAAACTCATAAAGGCCATCTGGCGTTACGAACGCTGTTCTTTTTTTACCCGCAGGGTCCATTGGAATTTGCCAGTAGCCAGATCTGAGATCAAGACAAGAAAAATAGGACGCACCAGAGAGGCAGTCGAGGGCATCGTCTATGCGAGGAAGAGGATAGACGTCCTTTTTGGTAACAGAATTTAGACGCCGATAATCGACGCAGAATCGCCACGAACCGTCTTTCTTGCGTACAAGAATAACAGGGGCAGCCCAGGGGCTAGATGACTCCTGTATCACCTTGTTCCGTAGCATGTCCTCCACTTGCTCATGAATGACTTTGCGCTCAGATGGGGACACGCGATGTGGCTTTTTACGAATGGGATGAGCCGAACCAGTGTCGATAGTATGATGGGTCCGATGTGCAGGGCGAGAGGTCGGTCCATCTGTTTGAGAAAAGTCAAACATAGGCGAAAAGGGTAGAAGAATATCCTTAAGAGTACGGCGTCGAGGTGAGCTGAGATCGGCGCTGATCATGCGGGAAATTGAAGTTTCATCAGTAGGCAGAGGTACAGTGGCACTCGTAGCATCTGTGACCAAAGCAACGATGTGGGGCGCATCGGGTTCGCAGGAGGCAAGCTTCAATCCCGTTGGTGAAACTGCGGGCTCGGACGATGGATTGATTATCCATAACGAGGCACTACCGTGATGCACGGAGATCATACAATGAGGGATAATAACATTTTTCTTCAGGCATGCTGAGTGAACAGGGTGCACCACGGCCTGAAATTAAACCTGGTCAAGAAGTGGAGCGGACACGGGGACGAACATGGCAGACAAAGGTGGAACTACTGTGTCTTCGGTAATACTAAAAACTGTTTCTTCATTGCGGCCACTTTCAAAAAGAGTCGGCAGATGCGAGCCGTCAAAATGAACCTCTTGACTTCGGCAGTCCACGGTAGCGCCAAAAAACTTCAATAAGTCCATTCCTAAAATGATGTCATGCGTAGAGTGGGGTAAGACTACGAATTCGGCTTGAAAAATTGCGCCACCCACAGACACTTGCGCACTACACACACCCAGTGGCCGCAACGCCTCTCCACTCACACCACAAAACGTTGAAGCACGGTCATATTCAAACATCACTTTCCGTCCCAACAAGCGCCCAAACTGATTACTCATCACAGACACAGTCGGACCCATATCCACCAAAGCTAATGTATACACACCATCAATAAACACACGAATTTTGTTTTTGAGCATTATAGTTGGAGGGATGTTGGCACACAGCACATTTGCAGCGGCCTCACCCCCATTGGTCGCGCTGGTTAGTTTTCATGCTGAGGATGCTGAGGCGACATGGAGCGCCGTCGTGGTGATGGAGAACGACGCGCACGGAAGGCGGGTGGTGGAGTAACACTTCTATCAGATGCAGGGGAGTGGTCGCGGATATTCTGGTTATGGACGTTGCGGTAATATCCACGCTGAGTATTTGATTGTTGAAAACGGGATTGTATTGCCGATTGTTGGGTACTGTTGGAAGCGCCGGACGGTTATAGCGAGGTGGGAACCTACTGCGGCAGTATCTGGCGATGTGACCTTCGACGCCGCAGTGATAGCATATCGGCGGGGAAGGTAGAAAATGCTGTTGCGAATAAGAGCAGGGGACAGCTGGGTGCGTCGTAGGTCTGGCTGAATGCTCATACTGCTCAGGAATCCTGGTAGATCGAATGGAAGAACTATGTGCACTTGAGGCGACGTCATACCTTGGGGCGTCAGGCACCGACGCATTCCGGTTGGCGAAATGCATAGGAGGATAGTCAATGGAAGCTCAACTTCAGGAGCTTGTGGGAAAGACTGAACGGTAATCGCTTGTGATGGCAAAGCCGGCCGTCTAGATACCTTCTGGACAGAGACCTCAGCAGATTCGTGCAGGGGAAGTGGGTTGAGCCGCAGTTCTTCCCGCACGATTTGCCGGATCGTCGACGAAAGATCTAGTTGGGCGTGGTCATCAAGGCTGGCCACGCTAGGCACGTTGGCCAGCCGCCCAAATTTTGGCACAATACGACGCGTTTTCAGAGCTTGAAAAGCGCGGATGTGTTTAATGACATCGGAGATGGTTTCAAGGCTGTCTTAAAATGTGGCCGACTCTGTCTTCTTCGGGCATGTTGGAATTGACACATCTGCACAATCTGAGGATCTCTTCTGTATAAGTGGTACAAGTTTCATCCGGCAATTGAGCTCTTTGGGCAAGGGTCTGCTCAGCCCGCTTTTTGCTCGGTACAGAGTCACCAAAACGCTGTTTGATCTCGGTGACAAACCGTTCCCAAGTTGTCAAATTGTCCTCGTTATTCTCGAACCATGTAATAGCCGTGTGAGTTAGAAAGAAAACGACATTTGTGAGCATGGTGATAGGGTCCCACCGGTTGTACCGACTAACTCGTTCATAATGAAGTAGCTACTTCTCAACGCCCTCACCTTCCTCTCCTGCAAACGGTCGTGGTTCCCGGTAAGGCTGGCAGGGAATTGAGCTAGAGGGGGCAGGCCTGTCACCAGCCTGGCTTGCAGCGTCGCGGCTGGCACGGTTAGAATCGGTGTGGTTCATGATGGTTGGAAGCGGTGGCAGTCCAGCAAGGCGGCGACATCGTCGAAACTCCAGTTGTTCTTGCTGCGTCGTACTTAGGGATCGAACGGAGCACCTTCCACCATGTTGTTACGAAGAAATAGCAAAGGGGTGTTTATTTACAGTGATATGGCAGTGGGATAAGGTGAAGCCTACTAGCCCCAGGCACCAACGCTTTTTCCTCTTCTTCTCCCAGACCATCACACCCTTCGTCGTCGTTAGTGGCGTGACAATATTTTCAATACAAATACTTTGTTTTCTTTCTCTGCACTCTCCGCCGCTGTTCAGCATTTAGGGCTCCGCACTACTTAGCCCGAGCACGCAAGTTCATTCTCATTTCTAGCGGTCGCCTTTCTATGAAGTCAAAACCTAGGCAACCTTCCGCATTGTAATAACAGTGCACAAAAACACCACGGCTGGACAAAATTACGACTACTGCGTCCCCCATAGCTGATGCCGATTTGGGAGGTTAAATTCCGTATATTATACCATGCGACACCATAGAATACCATGTTATACCATCTCATTCAATACCATAACCGCACATCATGACAAAGCATACTATGGCATACCTTCTCTTCTAGACCTTCGGAGGTTAGAATGTCTCAGTGTAAGCAATTTCTTCGAAGAAAGTGCATAGAATATATCGTTTTGCATTAAAACGTGCGATATATGAAGAATATGGCAAGAGGCCCAAAGTTATCTGTATATTAGAGCCGTAATTTTTTAGGTTTTAAAGATTACAGAGCAAAATGCAATATATATTCTAATTTCAAGCACTTACCCGAGAAAATACTGGCTTGCGTTGAAGTCAGTTATCGCCCTAAGGGGAGGCGTCACACGACTTGAGTCGTAAAGAACCTTCCCAAAAATTGTGATGGGCGAAGCCAGCATCACGACTGCTTGAAAGCAGTCCGCCCACACCACACTGCGGAGTCCTCCCTATAAAAAAAAGGAAACAATATGTGAATGACATCGCAGGTATTAAGCCTTTGGCTATACCAAAATAAATTACTGCTAGAACAGCGCACACATATATGTCGCAAATTGTTTTGTCCCATGGGCTACAAGCTATTGTTAATGCCCGAGAAGCTAATGAGTGGGCGGTATTATTAGGAACGGGCTTTCAAAGGGCTTTCCTGAAAATACAGTTTTGTTTAACACTGATTTTTTTTTGCACTCACCGCAATAAACTGCAACATCTTCAAGAAATTACAGAACAGACAGGATGTCTGCAGTGATCCGCAACTTCTGCCACGAATAGGAAGATAAACTTTCAAAGTAAATCTTGGCCTCTGCAGGTAATCTTATCTGCTCTTTTAAAACAATCATCACCCTACAATTGCTCTCGTCTCAAGCTGAAGTGGGATTTCTCGGTGATTTAGTATCACAGCTGCTGTCACTGGGCACAACATAAAATTATCAAAACCACTTTCTTAAATCATTACGAAGCGTTGATATAAAATGTAATATTCGTTGTGTTGTCTCAACCGCCCACCGAAAGTCAAGGTCAAAGAATGTCCAGTGATCTCGAAGTGACGAACAAACGACATCCCTACGTCTCCTGCGTACTGTACACTTATACCGCGTGGTTCACTATGGATTATTCAAAATGTAAGAAAAATAGTCAAGCCGCTTCCATATAACCTTATATCAACCATATTTAAGACTGGCAATTTGTAATTAGTGAGATGAAACAGTATGAATTTTCATGACTTCATGCGCAGCCCTGAAAAACTTCATATTTCAATGCAGTTCAGGTGAGTGTGTTCGCAAGCTCTACAGCGGCGGTGAGGCAGTAAAATATTCTCTAAGAAAACGTTAGTTATTCCCTGAGTTGTACTCCGGATAGGAAGCTAATGAAACTTTTCTAAAGATATCATCCTATAATTCAAGACACATGCTTTTTTTGTGGGAGGGGAAATATTATTTGTTGGAATATGTTTGGCACAGGGGGAAAAACTTACCAGAGCCGTGTAGATTGTGCCAGCCAGGCCAATTACAATGCTTGTGTACACCAGTGGCAGAGAAAGCACTGGAAATACATTGAAAGGGACAAACTATTATATCAGTTAACGAATGCAATGTTTCAAATGCATAAGAATCTAGCTCGTCCGGTTCTCACATGCAGAACTTGTGAAACGACGTGCACACGGAAGGCCGAAGGAGGAAACAAATTTAGAGAAAAGAGTGAATAGACCTGGATATATCTATAATGCTTTCTTCGTACCACCTGTATGAATTCTTTACTTCAAAGTATATGAGGTGAGTTGGTGTGAATAAGACGGGTTCATCATCATCATCAGCATTAGCCTGACTATAACCACTGCAGGGCGAAGGCCTCTCCCATATTTCTCCAATTAACCCGGTTCTGTGCTAGCTGCATTATAATGTTTATAATGCAGTCTTTGCCGCCGAAGTGAGACCATTGCTATGTTTATTGTCCTGCAATAAAAATATTTTTGATTATTTAGAAGTGTTTCATCAATATTTATATAAGCGAACTTTGGAGCGTTTATTTTTTTGTATAAGAAGTCCGATACAAGGCTCAAGGTTTCAAGTTTTTGTAGTATATTCCCTCCATTGATTCCAAGCAGAAATATTGTCAGCGACAGCACTGACAGATCTAGTCCTCGTTTTTAATATCCCTTCAAAGATTTGTGAGAAAATCTGTGCTGGTCTGTTATTTTTGGTACATACACATAATAAATTACTATGTCAAGAGGTAATCAAGTGCAAATTTATGAGAAATAGTGACATTGAGAGTGCGCTACTTGTCAACTGTTCTGCACCGCAGTGTATCCCAACTGAGGTTTTCAGAGATTAGTTTTATTTTGTCTCTACTTGTAATGGTTTTTTCTTTCATTTTCATTTTAGTTGCTTCAGCAGATATTTTACTGAATGTGAAACCGAACTTTGGACGATAGCGAGTAAGCTACGCGACTAAAACCAACAGACGATAGCGCTGAGGAGACTCAGGATTCGTATGCTGCTGTTCACTAAACTGTCGGAGACATAAATGTTTCGTATGATCATCGAAGGTTGATTGAGGCAGGGGAGAATGTTTTGCCTCGGTTTGGCCCTTCCCACCGGCAACCTAATGTACGACGACCGGGAAACCTTACCCCAGTTAAATTTATTCTTCGTTTTTAAGTGCCGGCATGATTTTTGTTAAGGGTCCCTGTAACCTAGCACTACCATTGCCAAACTGTCTGAGACGTCTATGTTCCGGATGCCTAAAGTGGGTAGAAGAAGGCCGAACAGAATTTTGCAGGCAAAAATGGTCAGTGCCGAGTGAACTCTTTGGTATCCCTATATGGCGCCTCCCCGCTTACACCGGCGCCAACGGCGATGCGACTCAAGCCAAGAACGGGTGCCTAAGAAAAGTTTCCAAAATATTTTCGCATGAGTAGAGTACGCACAAAATATGCCTGCCTTATATGATCCTTGATTCAATAATATATGCCGCTTCCCTTTTGCAGCGACACATTAAAGGCCAAACAAGGCGATTTTCTGACGCTGCTGACTTAACGATTGATTTATATTTCTGAAGGCCATAGTACGCGATTTCGTTTTGTTCAGTAAACTAGAAATAATTTAAAATAAACATAAAAACTTGAGTCAAAATTGAGGCTGCCGCACGAAGCTTCGATAGCATTGTTTGAGTAACATCATGTGATGACGGCGCAGGCGTGCATTCAGCCGCACGCGCGCGCTGCCGTCCTTGGGGGGTGTGCGAGTGTATATCGCTGTCTCGGCACCATGTGGAGTACACAACATTCGTACTATTTCAGGTCGGTGAGTCGTCCTCGATGTCATCAGCAGTGACAGAGAGAACTCTTCATTAAGTTTCAATTGACAGACAAGATCAAACAAGATCGAAAATAAAAAGCAGTAATCAGCTTGCACGGCCAATGAGTGCAGAAGGAGTGAGCCACCTTGCATGTAGCTAAAATTACTGCTGTAGGAAGCATTCGCAAGATTTTGTTTAAATCATTTATGCACTCACACACACTGACGCAAGTGGCCGGGATGGGCGACCCATTGTTACTGCCAGTCCAAATTTTTATTCTTACCACTATACCGACCCAAACGCTGCCTGGGCATGCAAGTTAGATTTTTCCACAGCCAAATCACCCTTGTTGCTTGGTAATTTCAATGCCGTTTCAAGCAAATGGTATTTATTTGGTTTAATGTATTTTTCTACGCACCAATACACGACAAAAAAGAATGCTTTTATGTGAAAGTAGTGAGAATTGCGATAGCCAAATATGGGAACATACGCATATTTCCTTCAATATATTGTCAGGTGGTGGTGACAAGGTCGATGACACAAATGAAGAGTTGATGATTGCACTGAAGAAACTCTTTATTGGGCTGACTTGCACCTGCAAAAGAACTAAGCAACTTGTCGGCGGCGATAGCAACAAACGTGCTCGTCGATAGTCGAACAAAGAATGCCCGTCGCATTCGTCAACGCTCAATTTTAAGGCTGCTGAGATAACATCATAAACAGCTACCAGCGCAAGCTAGAAAACTTTGTAGAAAACACACGAGTGGCCGGAGTCTTCGAGACCGATCTCGGTGCATCTTACGCTACAGGGAAACTGATAAAGGCGCGACTCGCGACATCGAGCATTAACAAACAAAGAAGACAAAACTGATATGCGATCCAGAATCAGAGTGATAAGGCCGCGCGCCAGCAGCTGTTAAAAAACAACAAATATAGTTTTGAACGTTTCGCGGCAATATGTTGTGGAAATCATTGGGCTGTGAACGAAAGCAGCCTTTATATTCATATTTATGTCTACATGTGTTGTAGCCAACCTGTTGATCACGACTAAAGAAGTTCAGCAGCTGTGCCGGCATTTGTTTACGGAGGGATATGCGCGTAAGCTGCACGTCCACGCCCTGGGGTGAAAAGCGTACTGTCTCACCACATACACTTTGCGCACTAAAGCAACTTTCAAGAGCGACGCGTATAATAAGCAGTCTTGTGTGTCCTCCGAGGGTCCCTAGACCCAAACATTTAGTATCCCCCGACTACGCGTCCCGTCTGCGCAGGATGGTTTATTCAGCGTAATGTTAGCGGCACGTCAAAAATTACTCGAGCCCGGCCACATTAGCAGACGACAGATTTGTAATGGTTTCCACGCAGGATGCTGCGAGCGTGCGCAATGGTGCTGCTCGCGAGAGCTGCAAAAGATGGCTCTCTGTCAGTGCGCTACTCCCTAGTCAACACTACGCCTAACTGTTTTCACATCAAAGCCTCAGCGGACGATGCTTTGGAATTGATAAGCTTTATAATAGTGTTCTATTCTTGAAACTGCTTTACTGTCAACACAATTGTCTCACAATAAATAGAGATATAATTGTGGCGATAAGTCAGCAGGGGAGCTAGTGTACAACATCGGATGAGCTGCGCAGCATTAGCAGCTGTATGGGGATGCGAGCGAAAATTTCAATGTATCGCAGTTACCACTCATACGAAAAGCTCATTGCAGATAAGTGAGGAAGGGTGAGGGTTATTGCTGACATTCGTTTATTCAGTGCATATCGATAAAAGATTAATAGATTTTGGCAGGCGTTCCTGAAGGCAGCACAAAAGACAAACCCTGTCGGCAAAGACTGAGTGCGGCGCAGAAGCCAGGCGCAATTATCTTATGTGGTGTGCTAAGATCATCTACGCAACATCGGATTTAATCCATCACTTGGCACTCGCGAGGCCTAACTCCTCGATCAGAAGCATCCTGTGTTGGCAGCAGTTTAGCGTGAAATGTTCTGAGCCCACATGCGTTCTCAGATTCGGCGACGCCGCTTGGGCGATGGGATCCCAAGATTAATTTTGCCGCGAAGCACCTTTTTCTTAGGAAATCGGTGGTAAATATGTATGTTGTTTTTTGTTCTGTGATTCGTGCATCCAGCAAATCAAGCGCTAGTTAGAACCCTTTGCTGCAAGTGATGCATAAAAGGGGCTCTGGGGTGCTACTTGCTAGATATGGTACCCTATGAATATTGGAGTCGAAATTAGCAGCTTTGCGAGGAGCCTCAAATTTACACATAATTTTAAACTCTGCTTTTGGCGACTGCTCACAACCTTTTGGAGCAACATATTCCCGCAAGGACCGCTCACTAAGCTTACATGTTGAGAGTTGACAGTTGACAGCCGTGGGGTGCGGACGCGTGTTCCATCGCTCCTCCGATTGCATGTGGCTACCGGAAACGGACGGACTGGCGACAGCGGGAGCTTCCGAGGTGTCAGATAGATGAGTTCTTACTTTTATTAACTTTATTTCGTTTTCAGCTAGTTAGGTTAGGTGCAGCCTAAAGAATAGATTTTCGCTCTTGGTCCTAGCGGCCTGGTTTTTCGTGCCGGCAGCTAGGTTTTCTTGGCGTTCATTATTTAGCTATCTTGTCTAGATAAATATTTTTTTTTTTTTGTCTAGGCTATTGGCATTCGCAGAATTGGTTTTTAACGTGTGTTTGCTAGTCGTTTCTTGTGTCTTCTTTTGGCAATCTGTATATTCTGAGAATTCGTAATAGATATAGCTCAGTCGATGAGCGCTTAAGATGTGAAATCAAAAGAAGGTAAAGTGTACTAAGTGTGAGGCGCAGGTTGATCTCAAGGAAACGCGTTTTGACTCTGTAGGTGAAGCGGAAGGCAGCGACTTTTTGTGTCGGTTTTGCGTACTGATTGCGCGTCTAGATAGATTTGATCAAGAAAGGGACAGTTTAGTGTCTCGTGTGGATGAGTTAGAAAATGAAGTAAGTTTGTTAAGAGCGGAAAATCAGAAACTGCTTGGACAGCTTACTCAAGTTGAAAAAAAAAGGGCCGACTTTATCCTTGGAACCAACGAGGATGAACATTCCAATGCGGGCCACGTGGCAGGGGCCAGCACTGGCATGGAAAGCATAATCAAAGTAGGTCAGGCGGATCCGAACCGTCAGAGTTACTTAGAAGCAGCTAAGACGCCGGAAAAAAAAAGGAAGAAGTAAGGCAGAATGAAAATCCCAGAGATAAGGACACAGATACTCGAAAGCAGGAGCCAACAGTTGGGAGAGGGAGAGAGAAGGCCCAGGTGCTTATCGCCGGAGATTCTAACATGGACAGGTGCAAGCGACATATCTTGGAACGTGTAAGGGGTGATAAGAGAGTGTTGGTTGGAGCCTTCCCAGGGAGAGCAATGAGGGCAGTGCTAAAAGAGAGTAAAAACAGGCTGTTGAAGAATTCCGCAGAGCGCAGTATGGTAATAGTAGCCGCGGGGCTAAACGATGTCCTAAATGGTGACGCTGCAGGAGTGGTGGAAAGTTTAGCTAAGGGAGTTGACGAGATCAGGAAGATAGCACAGCAGACGCAGATAGTTGTATGCACAGTACCAGAGGTGCTAGGATTGAACGGAAAGATGGAAAAGGACGTGGTGACAGTAAACCAAGACATAAGAAAGTTAAGCCTGGAGAAGCGTTTCGAAGTGGTTGAGGTAAACAGGGAGGTACAAAAAGCAGATTTTGGTAGGGCTTTTCAGAGAGATGGCATTCATTTTAACAGAAGGGTGGGAGCAGAGATCGGCTGGCGCCTAGCAGGCAGGGCTGTAGCTTTTTTAGGAGGTCCGCGAGGACTCCGTGCACAGAGGTAGTTAGAAGTGAAGCAGAAGAAAGTGTAATAATGGAGGCTGAGCCCCCAAAAATGGCAAAGAGTAGGTCGAGAAAGAAAAGTACAAAAAAGAAATTTAACACTAGGATCAGCTACATAAACATGCGAGGAGGTAGAAAAAGAGCGAAATGGCTAGAGATAGAACAGCAGTTGAAGGATGACAAATGTACGCTCTTTGCGAGACTCATCTCAGGGATCTAGAAGGTCCGCCGTTTATAGAAGGCTACGTCTGGGAAGGGTGCAACAGAACGAGAACGGAAAAAAAGGGTGGAGGGGTAGGTATGTTGATACACCAGCGAACAAATTGGCAAAGAATTAAATCATCTTGTAAAGAGCATATCTGGGTTTCAGGAACAATTGCCGGCATAAGGACATGGCTGGGGTAGTTTATTTAGGAACAGGACATCAATGCAGGCAAGAAAACAGGGATCTTGTTGAATGTCTCAGTGACGATATAAGCCAGTATGGAAACGGGGCCAATATTATTCTACTGGGGGACATGAACGGCCACATCGATGATCTGGATGGATACACGGATTGTAACGGCAAGCTAATCCTAGATTTCTGTGAGCGACACGATCTAGTTATAGTAAATACGAGAAACAAAATGTGAAGGCCAAATCACGTGGGTATTCCGCAACAGGCAGACGACCATTGACTATTGTCTAATGTCGCAGGAAATTTATAGCAAGGTCACAAAAATGGAAATAGACGAAGAAGGGGAGTGTAGTCTGGGAAGTGATCATCAACGTATTAGTCTGCAGATGGGGCCCTTGATGAAAAGAGAAATGGAACTTAGACAAAGCGTAAACGCAAAATTAAACGACGATCAAATAGCGCAGATAGCAGCAGACATAGAGGAAGCAATAGAGAAAAACCCCATGGAAGACTGGGATTATGAACAGGTAAACTACTCATAAGGAGGAAAATTCAGGAGGTTAAAGTAGCAAACCGCTGGAATGGAAAGAGGAAGCCACGGAGCTGGTGGAATAAGGAATCAGGGAAGCTATTGAACAACGACGGGCTGCTTCAAGGGAACACCGAATGGCAAAGAAAGCACAGGTATCTCAGGAGGAAATCGACCAAAAATGGGAATCATATCGACAAAAGAAACTTCAGGTGCAGGCCCTCGTCCAAAGTAAAATAAGACAGTCCACCGATCGCTGGATGGCTGATACACACGATGCCTCTAGAGGCGGAGCAAGAAAATTCTGGAACCATATAAGCTGGCTAGGGAAGAAGAATCAAAGAAAGCAGGATCGGATTCAAGATAACGAGGGAAATTGTTTAAAGAGAGATAACGCAGTGAACTACATTATATCAGTTATAGCCGAGTCATTTAAGAGCGACGATAGGGTAATCTCCGCAAATCAGGAAGCAACGCAAGGTATCAGAATACAAAGCAGCTTAGAACTGACCAATCTAAACTGGAAAAAGGCAGAAAAAAATATTCCGTAAAACACATCTGCAGGAATAGATGGAATTCCGATCAAGCTGATTAATGAACTCGGTCCAAAAAGTAAGGAAACGTTGTTAAAAGCTCTGGAAACAGTCATAACGAATAAGCAAATTCCGGACAGCTGGCGGCAGAGTAAAATGAATTTGATCTTTAAATGGAAAGGAGATAGGATGCACATAAAATCCTACAGGCCAATTACCATAACATCTGTTATGTACCGTCTTTGCCAAAAGTAACCAGGCTGCTCCGAAGGCTAGCGGAGCAAGCGCGCGACCATGTTGCGGCGTTGCGCTCGCTGTGGCTTATCGGTGCTCGTCAGCTCCGAGAGTACAACAGCTGACGTAACTTCGCACCCTCACTCTCGCCCGTTGGATGATAAAAACTAGGCGCGTATGATGTGCCGGCTGCGGTTTCACGTGTACGAAGCTAAGCTTGGTTGTGCCCAGCGAGGGCGCTCAGTATAGCGACGGGGCTATTCGCTCTTCTCGGCAACTTCCCTGAAGCTGATATTATGTCGCGTTTCTCGCTGTTTTCTGTAATCCGCTGCTGAAACGCACCAGCAGTATTGCGCTTTCCTGCGTTTTGATGCGTCTGTGCATTAAAGAACGATAACGCACCTCGAAATTTCAATATGATTTCTCCAAGGTGCTTTGCGTAGTGCCACATTACGGGTCGTAACTCCGGTACAAAGATATGGGAAAGCTTGTGAACCCTTTCAAGCCACCTTATCTCTTTTTTAGGCTTGCAAAATTGTCTTAGCCCCTCGGGGAGGCTGTTTAAAAATAAGTGCAATGATTGATTCAACAAGTTTTGCATTTGCTTGTAGGCAAGTTTTGGTTTAAGTAAAGAACTAAAATGAAACCTTCCTCACGCTTAGCCATTCTATGCACATGATCGCTTTCTCGTTCGTGGAACCCTAACTTGAGGGCGACACTATCTGGCAAACCTAGCACATATTCGTCCTAGAAACGAACAAGAAAGAGCTCACCGTGTCTACTATCAGTCGGTTTTCCGCAGTTGCCGAGAAGGGCGAATAGCCCCGTCGCTATACTGAGCGCCCTCGCTGGGCACAAAAAGGCTTCGCACGCGTGAAACCGCAACCCGCACAACATACGCGCCTAGTTTTTATCATCCAACGGGCGAGAGTGAGTGTGCGCAGTAACGTCAGCTGTTGTACCCTCGGAGCTGACGAGCACCGATAAGCCACAGCGAGCGCAACGCCGCCAGGCGGCCGCGTGCTTGCTCCGCCAGCCTTCGGAGCAGCCTGGTTATTTTTGGCAAAGACGGTACAGGTTAGCCATGCGGGCGGTGAAATTAAAGGTGCAAGCATGGGTTGAAATTAACAAGATACTCGGAGAACTTCAGAACGGCTTTAGAAATAGTAGGCGCTTAGATGATAGCCTGTTCGTGCTTACTCAATGCATCGAAATATCTAGAGTGGAAAATAGACCTTTGTATTTAGCCTTCTTGGACATAAACGGGGCGTACGACAACGTAAGCAGGGAACTCCTGTGGAACATATTAAAAGAAGAAGGTATCGGTTATGAGATAATAGAGTTCCTACAGGAAATATACCGGGATAACAAAGTAGAAATTACGTGGGAAGGGATAAGAAGTACGGAGGATGTCAAAGTATGCAAAGGATTAAGACAAGGCTGTCCTCTATCACCGGTGTTGTTCATGCTTTATATGATAAACCTGGAACGGGGGATACAAGACAGTAACCTAGGTTTTACCCTGTCATATAGATTAGGTGGAAAGGCGGTAGATCAGCGCCTTCCCGGTTTGATGTATGCAGACGATATTGTGCTGCTAGCTAAGAGTCTGGAAGAATTGCAAACTCTAGTTAAGTATTGCGGAGACGAAGGGGACGCTCTAGGCTTCAGTTTCAGCGCAGTTAAGTCGGGTCTGATGATTTTCAACGTCTCATCTGATCAGGGTCTTAAAATCAAGGCCATGAAATACCTGGATTAGCAGAATATAAATATCTGGGGGTATGGGTAAACGAAGGATTGGCATATATACATTGGAAAGCATGAACAATCACTTAAGGCCAAGGGGCGAAGGAATGTCGGGATAATGAACCATAAGGCATTGTGGGGATACAATACGTATGAGGCTTTGAGGGGTATTTGGAAAGAAATTATGGTGCCCGGACTTACCTTCGGAAATGCGGTTTTGTGCCTAAAATGAGAGGTACAGCCGACATTAGAAACAAATCAGAGATCCGTTGGACGATTAGCACTAGGTGCCCACGGCAAAACTACAAATGAGGCGGTACAGAGAGGTATGGTCTGGGCATCTTTCGAAGTACGGGAAGCTCAGAGTAAAATATTATATGAGGAACGCCTGAGGAAATCGGACAGTAACGGATGGGCAGCTAAAGTATTTAAATACCTGTACCTAAAAAGCGTTGACTCACAATGGAGGAAAAGAACTAGGAAACTAACTAATAAGTATGCTAGTAACAAGGACGGACAAATAAAGAGCATTAAGCAACAGGTGAAAAACACAGAAGGTAAAAATTGGATAAATTCGATGGAAAAGAAACAGAGTGTGGAATTATACCGAAAGTGGAAAATGCAGATCAGGAAGGAAGATTTCTTTGATAACTCAAGAGGCAGTGCCCTACTTTTTGAAGCTAGATCAGGGTGCCTTAGAACACGCAGCTACAAAAAGAAATTTAACAATGGAGATGA
>JAJIZL010036190.1:0-11106 GCA_023969395.1 Amblyomma maculatum | reverse complement strand
GTGTGTGTGTGTGTGTGTGTGTGTGTGTGTGTGTGTGTGTGTGTGTAGAATACACACACGATGCGACAAAAATACTGCAACACTTCAATGGCAGCGACATGATGAACAGTACACACTATATAAAATAGACAAATCAAGACACGCTGCAACAGTTTTGTTAACAAATTAATAAAAGAAACACTTGAAACTACCAACTGTGTCCATAGATAAATATATGATCATTTGATAATGAGAAAAAAATTATGACTGAGAGACTGAGGGACAATGGCATCTGGCAAACTCTGCCAATAGTGTATTCTTCGGAGGAAAAAAAAAAATAGAAACATTTACTGTGCAGCTATACTCTCTTATTATCAAGCTGTTGTCGATGCGCGCGGACACATAAGTAAGTTTCTTTACGTAGGTTTCACTCATAACTACGGTTTTAATTTTAGAATATTAAAAAGTAATTAATATTAATATTAAAAATATTAATTAATATTAAAAAAGAACATAGGAAGGGATTGGCGCGCAAATCGAAAGTACCAAATACTAAAATGGGTAAACAAGAAGTTAATAATCTGACGTAGAGGATGTGACGCCACGCAACCGAAAGTAGAGTCGAAAAAGGGATTTAAGCGCAATTTGAAAGTACATGGCAAAACAAAGTAGTGAATTAGCAACTAGACGCAACCAGAAGCAACCAACAGCAGCATCCGTGCTTTCGGATTACTCCAATGCAGATTCTGCAATGCTCTTTAATTTTTGATGAAATGTTTAAATAAAGACCGGTTTTCATTTGTGAACATTGTCACATTGGACTTTGATTTACTAAGCTTCAAGTTCCACGTCCTACATCACCGAGTTGAAATTGTCCTACAAGCGGTTCTGAACAATTTCACTGCCAACGTAACGATAGATACGGGAATACTAGCGTATAGTCTGACGCCGGTAGTAACAGTTTCGCTAAAGGCACACTGCAGCACTTTTTGCATAAAATTGGGCTTTCGGCGGTAAGCTATAGTGTTTCATGCTGCGAACGCGAATATCAGATTAAAATTAGGCAGAAAAAAGTAGGAATAGCCTTTTTTCAGCAGAAATACGCAGCCCGTACGACGGGGCTCTCCGCGGGTCACGTCGCCGCGGTGATTGGCCAAAACGTCGCGTGACGACATTCTGAGGACCGGAGAAGCTGCCGATGCGGCTCCTTCGCTGCGCTGAGCTGATCGCTGCTCTCTGCGGCTTTGTGATTGTCATTATGGCATGCCATTTCCACACGAATGACCATCGGGATGTTTACCGCATGTAGTATCCGTATTAGATACGCACACAAACGATGCAGCACTTCCGTTGTGGGAAGCCTAGATATGGCATGAAAACTTGCTTTAGTTACAGGGAGGCATTTTGAAAAGTATTGTGTGTCATTATTAGCAGCAACTGCATAGCCCTCTGCGAAACCTCTCCCTGCATATTCCTGGGAAGGAAGGGCAGCGAACAATGCCCTAGCCGACTACCTCCGTTTCAGGCCTCTCGCCCCGCCCGAAAGGTCATTGTTGTGAAAAATGAGCCCAAAGCTTGGTGTACGAAATCGTGCTTTGAATGCCAGTCGCGGTACCTTGGGGAAGCGAAGGATTTTATAGAAAGGGTGAAGCAGTACACAGCTGCCACCAGAAAAATTAACGATAAGCGAAGCGCGGTTGCGGAGCTCTGCAATGCATACGAGGCATTCACGGGGCCATTATGCTGGAGACCACGTATATGCACGCAGAATGTTGCTTGACTCATACGACATTTAGCAGATGCTGAAAGATTTTCCTTTTTATCGTACTGTTACAATACACGTTTAGTGAATTAACGGCTGACGTACGTTGAAAGCCAAGCTTGAGCTCCTCCGCACCCATACCTTCATAAGAAAACCTTGTTCCGAAATGTGTTTTTTTACAAGACCTTCGTCGTTTTTATTTCCAACTTAATGTGCATCCCCAAACAAGACAGGGCTATGTAAAATGACAAGGCAACAACGGGTGCAAAATTGAAAGGCCATGTATGAACAACTTCAATGATTGATTGCTTGGGCGTACCGAAGGAAACCTTGCTCTTTGCACTCCTTACCTAAATGCGCCTATGCCCAGCTGAGCGGTACATTCCTTATCTTCTAATAATGATCCAGTAAGGGTTCCACGGACATATCAGGCACGTGCCGTACTGGACAAGATCTCGCAGTCTTTCACAACCTAGCTTTGACACAGCAGTGGGCTCTTCTCAATAATCCGCTAGTTCGCAAAAAGCATCAGCGCGTGCTACTGATGAGTTGTTCATTTTTAGCTCAAAAGCCGTTGCGCAAAGTATTTGCGTAAAAAAAAAAAAAAAAAAAAACGAGACACGCAAATACAACCGTGCGCCGATGCTGTCTGACCGTCCCATCATGAAACTGCAGTCCATGAATAGATCGCAGATGACTGTCCCGACTGTTTTCTACAAGAAAACAGAAGGAACCGCTTCATGGTTCAGTAATGTTTTTTTTTTTTTTTTTGTCAAGCCCTATAGAAATCGCATTAGGAACAAACAGCACGTAGTCAGTTACGAAAATGTAATTTTTCCTTTGGTCGGCTTGAATTTATCTCTCTTGTCAGCAACGCCGCATTGCACCACGAGCTTTTAATAGAATGGAAGATACATCGTCGCGTCCAAGCTGTTCGTGCATCCGAACACACGCCGAGCTGTGTTGTATCAGGTGCACAAACACAAATTGACGTATTTTGTACGTCCGCAACGCACGCAAAACGAGGAACAACGCACGCCGAAAACCCCCTCCATTGGCTTTAAATCCCTCGGGCTCCTCACGGTGACGTCACGACATACGGAGAAGCGAGGTTTCTTCCTTCGCTTTTCTCCTCTGTAGCAGTCGCGCGGGGCGCGGGAAATTTGAATTGTGCGCTTTCAGTCGACGATTGCGCAGGTGTTTTATGCATAATCGAAAAAGTAAGTTTACAGGCATGATCAACAAATATTCTACTTCAAAAACCTATGGTACTGGTACATTTGAAAACTGCTGCAGTGTCCCTTAAGGTCTTAATAAACACAAGAAAAAGAGTGCGTTCAAATTGAACCTTGCGGGACGCCAGACAAAACATTTAGGTGTGATGACGATACGCCATCTAGAACCACTCGCTGTCTTCTGCCTCGTAGATAAGCTTCAGTCTATCTCGTAAATTAACCAGGTGTGTTAAGTACAGAGAGCTTCTACAACAACAACGCAAACTATAGATATTTAATTTTCAGAACAGGATATTAGTTTGCTCTGCCTCTGGTCTAGATCATGTCTTCAACTTCATCCTGAAGAACTGTTACACTTCTGTTGCCACTTAGCGGTTCTTTCCATGGAATCCCTTCAACAAGATGCGCTTCCTTCTAATTGGAAGTGTGGAAATATTATACCCATCAACAAGAGCAATAAAAATATAACTTCTAACCATAGAGCGATTTTCCTGACTAGCGTGTGTCGCAAAACTTTAGAGCACATCATTTACATCAACCTTTTGAGGCGTCTTAATATTATTACATTCTTCGCCACAAGGCAACATGGTTTCAGAGCAGGGGTTTTATGTGACACGCTGCTATAGAATTTACACCCAACAATCCTTCTTCAATTAACGTTGGTAAGCAAGTAGAGTATATTTTTGGATTTCCGCAGGGCTGCTGATTCAGTAACACACACGTCGTTGCTATAGAAGCTCTCTGTACTTAACGCACCTGGGTAATTTACGAGGTAGACTGAAGCTTATCTACGAGGCAAAAGACAGCGAGTGGTTCTAGATGGCGTATCGTCATCGTACCTAAATGTTTTGTCTGGCATCCCGCAAGGTTCAATTTGAACCCGCTTCTTTTTCTTGTGTTTATTAATGACCTTAAGGGACATTGCAGCAGTTTTCAAATGTACCAATACATTTAAATTAAATATCTATCAAGTGGATGCAGCTAGCACAGAACCGGGTAAAGTGGAGAAATATAGGAGAGGCCTTCGCCCTGAAGTGGGTATAGTCAGGCTAATGACGATGATGATGATTTGCGGTAGACTGCTGGTGCTCTCAAAACCAGAAATTGCTGCTTCCGATTGCGTAATGGCAGACTAAAAATAAAGATATGTTTCTGCCATCGTTGTAATATCAGCCGCGTAGTCGGCACCATACAAGTTGTCAGGAATGGCTCCCTTATTGTTTAACTTACTTTTTACGTACTTCCAGAATTCTTTTGAGTTACTCTTAATATGTTTTTCTTTAGAATAAACAAATAGGCACTTTGAGCTTCACGACCATCTTTTGTTATACATTTGCTGATTTGTTTCCATTTTTACTGTATAAGCCACGATCGCGAGATTGACATTGGCGACGAAATAAACAGTTTCTTTTACTTTTAGTACCCGAATGGGTTTTGTCATCGAGTGTTAATCATTTCGACGTTTGCGGTAATGAGCCGCGATGGAATGTAGCCGTCAATCAACGATAGTAATTTTGTTTTTAGTACGCGTTATATTGCATTCCCGTCAAAGCACAAGCTAAGTGACCGTAATCAGGTAAAACACGCTCAGTTCGTGTGATGCGGAGACATGATCCCCTTCTTCATAAATATTTTTTTTGTGGAGTCTTAACATAGTGGCGCGTGGGAGTTATAGATATGTTAACAAGAACAAGTCGTGATGAGATATTCCTCGTATGCTGCTACTGTAATTGCACAAGATCAAATTGAGGGTAAACAGCGCAAAAAAAGACGAGGACGAACGAAGCAATAAAGCGAGTTTAAAGTCAGCGCTCGTTTGTGTACTTCGTTCGTCCTCGTCTTTTTTGCGCTGTTTACCCTCAATGGATTACCAACTTGCCCAAGCGTCTGTTTTAACAAGATCAAATCCAGGAAACTGGCACTAGTGGGTCCAACACGTGTTGGCATTTCAGCAGATTGCAACAGTGAGTGGGTATTCACCATTGCAAGAAAAGTTGTACGCAAAGATGAGTTGCACAGCACTGCCTCATATAAGGGTCATTTTACGTCTGGCAGGTTGAAATCCCCAGCAAGCATTACATACGAAGTTTTCAGAGATTTCGTGATAAGGCTGGGAGATCACACATTTTGAATCACGGGGGGGGGGGGGGGGGGGGAGGCTGGGACACCCTCTTGCATGTTGTGGCTTGGGGATGGAAAAGTGCCGCTTTTGAACATCGCTGCCGACGCCGCCCACTGCCCCGTCCCAGAGGGATTGTTTAAGATCATGTTCGCCTAGATAGTCTGCGAACACAATTCTATAGAGGAGACCCCACGACCAATCGAGCCGCATCCAGTAGGGTAGCTGCCTGTCGCCATCGTCTGCTCGACGCTCCTTCAAAACTGTGGCGTCATCAAACACTGTTAGCCGTAAGCATTTCCTATTTGGCAGCGCAACTCTCGAGTCCCAGAGTGCTTTCTCTAAAATGAATTTGCCAGAAAAGTAAAGCGTACTGAATTGGGCTGCTTGGCACACACAACCTTAACATTGAGAACTTTTGATACAAATTTCATTGATAACTTCGAACATGGGAAAACTGCTAGAGTTGCCCTTCAAAGGCCACGTTACACTGATATTCTGGTGTAGGCGTTGTGGTAGAAAAGTGAAAAGGATGCTTGTGGTGCATGCAGATGACAGATGACACGACCGGGCACTGATTTGTCGGTGGTTGTGTGATCTTACAGCATTAGATTGTCAACTGGCTAGATGCTGCCTACTCAAGCGTCGCTTTGAGACAGTAGGGCGGATAGAAATCGAACACTTGTTACCCAAAACAGACATGGATGCTTAGGCCTAGCAGCTTATTCGTAAAGATTAGGTAAAATAGGACTTTGTAATCATGGTGGTTTTTTTAGATACTGTAGTAGCTAAATATATACACTGTAGGTGCGTTTATGTTTACTGCGTGTTCAAGATAGTGTTTTGGATGATTAATGCCATTCTACATGGAGTTCCTCAACGAACGCATTGCGGTGCACATTTAGATCTCGACACACAATCGACACTAGGGGCAAAAATATGTAAAGAAATACTCGTCGATACTAATACTGCGAATACATACTTGTTGAAATTGCAAGAGCAGCGCTGTAGATTCCAACAGCCCCAAGGGTTTGCTGAAAAAAAAAGCACGAAAAATTATTGAATCAGCAAAGGGGACTTGGTAGTTCTGCAGCATTTATCAGAACATTTATCAGAAATACGGAATTTGCAATTTGCATTTGGAAGCACCGGTAAGACGGTCATTTACAGAATGAGAGTATGGAGCAGCTCGTTCATTTAACACAAGAGCGTGCATATTTGGAGCAGTGGCAGAAGCTGCAGCAGTGATGTCGACACTCATAACGACAGTACGGTGTCGGTGGTACACGAAGTAAGTCCCCTAGAATCAGTACTCGACCACTCCGGAAGCGGGCAATGCGAAAGAGCATCAGTGTCAAAATGTTTACAACCTAATCTGTAGGTTACATGGAAGGTGCATTCCTTTAAACGCATAATGCAATGGCTGCAGGCGTCCAGTCACATTTTTGACGGTAGGTATCCAACACAGAACGGGGTGATTGGTAACGACCGTGAAATGGCAGCCCTAGAGGTAGGGGTGGAATTTCTGAACGGCCAGAATGACGGCTAGGTTCTCCTGCTCGGTGATGATGCAATTTCGTACCGCAGGTGCCACGGTACAACTGGCAAGCAAATTACATTAAGCGGAGAAGCAGTATCACACTGCATAGGTACAGCACCAATACCGAGGGCGCAGACAGGACAAGGAGGAAATGTGGTAGGGGTGTTGTCAAAGTGAGCAAGGACGATATCTGAAGTGAGCGCACTCTTGAGTGTTTGAAATGCTTTCTTCACAGTCTTTGGACCAAATTAAAACAGAACGGTCGGTAAGAAGCCGGTAAAGTGGAGCTTCAATAATAGCGAAATTGCGGATGAAGGAAAGTATGAGTATAGTAGGCGAAGGAAGCTGTAGAGATACTTTTTCCGCTGAGAGCGATCAAAATTCAAAACTGCAGTAAGCTGGATCGGTTCTAATGCTGTCGCGGTTAACGAGGTGGTCAAAAACCTTGACTGTTTTCTTGGCAAAATTACACTTTTTCAGTTCAAGCCCGGTGGAGGCTAGGAACGTTAGTACTTGATTAAGGCGGTATAAATGATCAGAAAAAGATGGAGAGCAGATATCTATGTAGCTGAAGTATCATAAGCAGGTTTTTTCATTTAAGCCCTCTAAAACAGTGTCAATGATGCTCTAAAATATCGCGTTGTCATTTCAGAGTCCAAAATAGATGACACGGAATTCGTAAAGCCCGCCGGGAGTAACGAATGCAGCTTTTTATTGGTCGGCTTCATGCATCGGAGCCTACCAGTAACCGGATCGCAGGTCCAGGGCCGAGAAATATTCGGCTCCCTGAAGAGAGCCTAGGGAAGCATAATTGCGTGACAAAGGGTAAACGACTAGTCGAGCGATATTACTGAGGGCACGGTAATAAACATAGAATCGCACGGTGCCGTACTTTTTTACCAATACCATCTGGGATTATCAGGTGCTAGCTGAGGGCCGAATAACGTCCCGTCGGAAATTATGATTGACATTATTAGTAGAAGTGCTTTCGGTAATGAGGCGGTGCTGTGCAGCACTGGTTCGGCCCATGACCGTCGAAGTCATATCAGAAGAGGTTTGCTGTTTACGAAGTAGTTTCTGGAATGCATGGCAGTGGGATGCACGAATGTCGAGATTGGCGGTTCAGGTGAGAACACAGGTGGACATCGGTAGAAGGTGCTAGTGAGAAAGAGGGCGTGGTAAGTATGGGTAGGATGACAGGCTGAATGTGCAGCATACAAGGAAAACAGATCTCTATGGACCGTACAATGTGTTCAGCGGAGGTATTGAAGCAGCGACAAGTGCTCTTCCGTGCTGAAACAGAACACAACTATGCGGTAAGGTGATTCACAACTTAAGATGGCGATCAGAAGGCGCGACTAACGCTGCCGTTTTTCAATGTCAGTAGAAGGAAGCGCGATAGGGGTGCATCTATGCGGTAAAACTTAATCAGCATTGGCAAGCAGGTGATGTTAAGGCTCGGCAGCATCAGAAAGCAGATCGTTGTCTTTCATGTGGACGACGCAGTCGCAAGATAAAATGCTGGCTTAAGGGGCAGACAGGAAATCTCGGGCAAAAATAATTAAGAGAGCGCAAGACTATCTCATGAATATTTTTACATGGTGCGTACACCGTGAACAAAAACTCACATCGTACACGTTTCAGAAGGTTGAAAGATCGCACCTTTACCTCCAAATATGTTAGGTTCATCATAAGGCATTTTTATGATTAGTTCCATAAAACTCCTGCCCTCAGTCACCAGCGGCTGCGGAACAACTGACCACGGCGGCGGTCGGACCTGTGACGCAGCAGGGGGTGCTAAGAATTCCTGGCTCCGCTGGACAGGCCGCCATTGGAAACTGACCCTGGCAACGTTTACCGCTAGAACGCTTGCTAGTGAAGCCAGTTTAGCAGTGCCTGTTAGAGGAACTAGAGGGTATGAAATAGGATGTCATAGGGCTTAGTGAGGTTAGGAGGCCGAATGAGGCATATACTGTACTTAAGGATGGGCATATACTGTGTTGTCGAGGTTTACCTGAGAGGCAACAACTAGGAGTAGGTTTCCTTGTCATTAAGTATATAGCGGGTAAAAGAGATGAATTTTGTAGTATTAATGACAGGGTAGCAGGCATCGTAATTAGGCTGAATAAGTGGTATAAACTATACGTTGTCCAGGCCTGTGCACCTACATATAGTTATGATGACCAAGCAGCTGAACGCTTCCACGAAGATGTAGAATCGGCAATGCGAAAAGTAAAGACGCAGTATACTGTACTAATGCAAGACTTCAATGCCAAGGTGGGGAAAAAGCAGACTGGAGACCAGGGAGTAGGTGACTATGGCATTGGTTCTAGGAATAGCAGGGGCGAGTTACTAGTTGAGTCTGCAGAGCGCAATAACTTAAGGATCATGAATACCTTCTTCAGCAAACAGAAGAACCGGAAATAGACATGGAAACGTCCTAACGGGGAGACTAAAATGAAATGACTTCATACTCTGTTCAACCCCCGCCATTATGCAAGATGTAGGGGTAACGGGCAGATTGCGATGCAGTACCCACAGGATGCTGAGGTCCCGAATTAACCTAAATCTGAAGAAAGAACGCAACAGATTAGTAAGAAAGAAATCCATCAACGAATTAGCGGTGAGGGGGAGGGCAGAAGAGTTCAGGATCGCGCTGCAGAATAGATATTCAGCTATAACCGGGGATGGCGACATTACCCTAGAAGCAATGAACAATAATTTCAGAGATATCATTACTGAGTATACTGTAGAAGTAGGCGGAAGGATAGTTAGAGAGGATACCCGTAAGCTGTCTAAGGAGATTAAAGAAATGATTAAGAAACGCTAATGTGTGAAAGCTTCAATCCAACAGACCAGATAGAATTCGCCGAGATATCAAAGCTATTCAATAAGCGCAAGGTGGCCGATATAAGGAAGTATAACATGGAGAAAATTGAGCATGCTGTAAAGAACGGGGGAAGCGTTGAAGTTCTTGCTCCCCCTGGTACAGCCATTATTTTTACTCATTGAACGACTGGCTTCCATGGACCTGCACAGTACAACGATCTGTACAATGGGATTGGGACAAAGACATCGCACAAGTACTTGTAAGGTTTCTTTCTCGTCACAGTTGATAAATATTCAAACGAAAACGGGCTTGCAATGCATGACATGACTTGTACACTTCTTTAAGGATTTCGAAAATCCTCCCTTGCATGCTCGCTGAACTTACGAAAAAATTGGGAAGTACTTTGTTCAATCTAACCTGACACACAGGTCGTAAAAATGGGTCTTTAGTATCACGAAAAACATAAACGGTTACCAACTTGGCACAAATACAAATGCGCCAAACCAACTCCTCCAGAGAAAACGCGACGAAACAAGCTGGTTCGGTGGGTGTGCTCCCAGGTACTTCCCCACACAAAAATTCCGAACACACAGTGAAATATCTGCACATTCACACGAGACAACGCAGTACTTGTAACACGTACCATATCTTGGTAACAAAACATAAATTGCAAATCGTATAACGTGCAATCATAGACCAACTGAATTCTTTTAGGCTGTCGGCCTTCTCACGTATTTGTAAAACCTGCTGGTTCCAATATGACTCACTGTCTCGGTAGTTTTCCAGTGGCGCTCCTAAATACTTCACTGGGGTTGTTACCCAAGGCATGTTCACGAAATTCGCAGGGGTTGTGAGCCACGTTCCATGCCAAAAACCCAGACACTTATTCCAGTTCACAGCGCTACCACTCAAAGAACAAAAGTCCTTCACCAATTCGACAACACTGCGAGTGCTTTCGTAGTCGGTACAAAAGACGGCAATGTCATCAGCATACGCGAGTATGCGGACCTCTGCTTCATGCAAACGAAAACCTCGGACACAGCTGCTCTGGATAATGCTCAGATAAAATGGGTCAATATACAAGAAGGAAAGCAATGGCGACAAGGAAGAGCCTTAACGTACAGAGCGTTGCACTTGTATGCGCTCACCCACCCTCTTATTTACTATCAAGCGCGTCGTGCACCCTCAGTACGCCATTGCGACTCCTTTGCAAATAACTGAGCCCACATTTCCATGCTCTAAATCTAATAACAGGACATCATGCGGCAAGGCTTTCTCTAGGGCAAGCTGGAGCATGGCAACGCTCGTCGCAACACTCCAGCAAATATATATATATATATGTGTGTGTGTATATATATATATATATATATATCTATATACATATACAACTCAAACCTTCTGCCAAAACATTCGCCCGCTCTTTTTCTGCTCCAGAGTTGTTGTAAGCAGCATGAGGTGGCGCCACCAGTACCATCGCTGGGGCAGCGGCTCGTGTGGCGTCTTCGCCGCCGCATAAGGTGGAAACATCTTACTTCTTTTGATCGAATCAGGCAAGTTCCCCGAACAAATTTGGTATTAAAAAATAGTAGCTACAAAATGCCCTTTCTGTGCAAAATTTGAACGGTGAGGATTCCACGGTTT
>JAJIZL010036189.1:50395-65692 GCA_023969395.1 Amblyomma maculatum | reverse complement strand
AAGAAACTTGGCTTTCCCCCGCAAAGTCATTTACCTTAGAGAAATTTAGTTTTTTCCGCGCCGATCGTGTAAACGGTAGGGGCGGTGGCTTATTAACTTTGATATCGTCAAAATTATGTCACCGGGCAAAAATAACCAAAACAATAATCAATCCTGTAATCAATTCTACCGTTTCAACTGATGACTTGATTGCGTCAAGCTCGTTTTGACCCGTAGTAAGTTTGTAGCGTATAAACTTTTGTCTTATAGTAAACTAGCTAAGACAACTGTACCTACCTGGCTCGGCCGTGCGCGATGCGCGAAACCGTGGTATCATGTGCCGGCGTTGGCAGCTTTCGGCCCCTGATACTGGCGCAGATTGCGGTTTCGCATTGTACGCACCAGCAACGAATTAAGCACCCTTACTTAACTTACTAGGAGCAAATAAAAGTTACCGCAATATCAAAGCTCCGTGTGCAGTTTCGCCACAAACGACTGAACGGTTGAGCCGGAGTGATAGAAACCACCACGGTAAACACGTATTAGGATACGTATGCTGGATACGCATGCTGATAAGAAGGCACCGAAGAAACAAAGAAAACTACTTTATTTCGATAGAAGGCCTACAGCTTCTCTTTAGATAAGTCCTAGAGCATATTCTATTATGCTCTGAGGCAGTAAACAACGTTATTAAAAAACATGCTCTCCGCGGCGAAGCGCTGTGTTTTCTTAGTCGCTCAGCAGTATAAATTACCGCTAAGAAGAGAGTATTAGTTCGCGAACATAATACTAATCAGCGCAATTACAGTGTTGTCTTGCAAACTGTGTAGCTTAACGGATGGGGAACTGCGATCCCGTGAAAAGAGAGATGTGACATGGTCACTTGTGAAGTCGGCTCACTTTAATTACTTCCATTTACTTCCAGCTCGGCCTCAAGAAGCTGAACAACTCTGATCGGCATAATTATTCGCAATCTACACAAACCCTGAACCCACAGTTGCTCTGCCGTTCCTACTTTTTGTTTCAAGCGGCAGCTTTGATGCAATACTTGAAGGGCCTTCGGGCAGTCGCACACCATGTGGAGTTGCCGCGATAAGCAAACAGCAGCATGTTTTGTGTCCACTTTTGCTTGGTCACAGCCACAAGCGAAACACAGAGACATGGGTACAAGACTGCGCTCACTACAACAGAAAAAGTAATATGAAACTGCGCTCTAGCTATTGTTAGTCGCCGCAAACACATTAAAACAATTGTTTCGGCTCCAGCGGCCAATGCTTTACGGTGCTGATGCCAGTCTGTTGAGCATTTGGGTCAAATATACTGATATTTGTACTGTGCAATTGAATGGTCATCATGAAGCAAATCTGTGCCTGTGTGCAGTAATTAGTTCTTCTTTTGACGGTGTTTCATAGGCATCAGTGATAAAGTGTCGCTCTGAAGCTATGCTTGCAGCTGTCTCTTGTCAGTTTGTGGGAAGAGCCCTGAGACCGTTTCTCCGTATCCTGGAGGAGCCTGTGAATGTGCGCTGCGTGAAATAGTCATCCAGATTACAACAGTTCACTTATTTTTTCGTGTACTATTATAAGTAGAACAAAGTTGTAACTTACAAAAAATAGGCTCCATTTTCACTGGAGCTTCACTGAAATGTCCTTTTCTTGATTTTGCCATTTTACCTTTCCAGCGGTCCTCTCCTTTTTTTCTGTGCCTAGAGTCTTGAATAATTTTCATTGAAGTGAATAACAGCCAGATGTGACCTAAAAAGGAGGTAAATATGAATGCATTTCTCATACTTTGTAAAAAAATGTGTTTCTTGTTGCCTTCCAGCAAAATTATGCCGAGTAGAGGCTACTATATGAAACCATCATGCATTATATTCACATCACTACAGCAGATATTCCTTCTTTTTTAGCTTCTATATCCAGCGCCTTTATATCAAATTATAAATTTGAGGCAGTGATCTTCAAGCAGCAAAATGACTCTATGACATGGGCTATACAACATCATATCGGGGATCACCCGTGTTCTCCCTGCTGTTGTATTCTAACGATCATCATTAGTCCAAGTGATCAAATGAACCTTGAGCATTCTTTCAGTTTCAATACAGTAGCTTCGGGACATTCGAGACGATTTAAAGGGGTCGAAAACTTGCGCTGATAACTTCCAGTTCTTTAAAAACTACCTTTGTCTTGGGACTGCACTAAAATGACTACTAAAGAGAGACTAGGTGTTTTTCCAGCCTGCCCTCCATGCTTGCCCTCAACTTTGTGTCATTGTAGCGTCTCAGCTATTGTCATTTCTATCTGTATGTATTCCTGGTGCACTGTTCTTTATCTCATCCCATCTGCCTATTCTATCATAACAGCTATAACTTTCAATGAGGAAGTTGGGTGACCTGTGCAGTGGGTCTATAGCCTCCTGTCTAACTTTTTCCATGAAAGGAGATTACAGAATGGCTAGTGCTACCATCCTACCAAATATGTTTTTACCATATTATATGAAGCATCCTTGAATGTCGGAAGTGTGCATCGCAGTCTCCTCCAAATGTATGAAAACTATCTTTTACATGGCAGTGTTCCAAGTTTCGAAAAGAAAGACACAAGATAAGTTCAGCTAATTTTACAGCAGTGTATATACTATCAGGATGGAAGGATTGTGGCAGCTGGCTCATAAAGTGCATTGAGTGCCTACGTTATGCAGAAGTTGAGATTGAGTTGCGTGGCGGGCACTTTTTTTGGCAGATGTCAGGGTCAACTACTGTTAATCACAATTGTAGGGTCTCGTATTACTTGGCCTGATAACATGAGAGCTCCAGATCAAGCACTGCACTAAGAAGACTGAAGTCAAGCTCAACTTCTATAAAAAGAGGGCACCCGATGCATCCAGTAACACAGCAGCTGCTCCCTCCTCACATTAAAAAAAAAGCGCTTGAACTCATTTTCGCTTTTTCTCCAGACCTCAGCACTACACCGTGAGAAAGATTGTTTTGAGGGGCATGAACTTGGTCACAGTGCAATTTTTCAGCCCTCCAGGGCTATTCCATAGTCTGAACTAAAAGTGACCTGCTTAGTTGCAAGTTCCAATGCGCTGCTTAGCAAGTTGAAGAATCAAAAGGAGCAAAAGTAAATGGAGCAAATGAAGCACAAGCTTTCGTAGATGAACTTGTGTTTTTCGTTTTCGCACTGTGTTCTATTTATTCGATTTCCTCTGGCCTCTTCCTTTTATAATGACAATATTATGTGCATACATTAAAAGCTTCATGCAAGGACTTATTGTTTGCACATGCCATGCAGAAAAGTTGGACTGCGTAGTCACACTGGATAGAAAAATGATGTCTTAGTCTTCTCTTTCATTCAACTTACCTTACTTGCATCCCACCATCTGAGTATGCAATTGATTTGGGAGCAAACCTGATGACCAAGATGTGAACAGATTCAAGTGAAGATGTTTGGGCTTTGGGAGACAGTTGTCGAATATCATTAAAAAACCTGGAGTTCTTCAAAATGGAGTTCATCTTCTTGAAAGCACATGAATCTGTTAAAAATATATACGTAAAAATATGTATAATATATAAATATTTGCCTGATGAGTTGCAGTGTTGGTAGTATTCTAGTCAATCGAAGATGCTGAACCTGCTTACAGCTGCTGCATTGCAGCTGAAAACAGTTTTAGCATCATAATTATAAAAAGACCACAGGTCTTGTACTACTATATTATAGTGAAAAGAAATCTAAGAGATGTCAAGCAAACATGCTGCACTTTGTCTCCTCTAAAATTTTCAGTATAGGACAGTACGAAAAATCACAATGTATTTGTTCCTTACTTGCATGTATAACCAAGCAGTAATAAAATATCTTGCATACTGAGCATTCACATTTACATTATTTTGTTTGTTCACTTCATTATGGGTTTCTTTCTCGGCTATGTCATATGTCAACTTGATGTTATGTGCGGATGTGTGGAAAGGTTTTTTCCGTGAAGTTCTAATTGAATTACCTATCCCTTAAATTTATCATTGGTTGATAAATGTCACAAATGTGAGCCGTGCACCTGCCAAACAACATCAAATACAAAAAAAAACTATATAAAACAGATTACCTCTGCTCATCCATTGGTTGTTTGCAAGGAGCTCATGCAGGCATTTGCTGTATGATTCATCATGGCCATCATGCTTATCGCAAAAGTGGTTCAACAGGCTGCACCACATGCTGATGATCAGGTCACCATCACCCTGGCTCAGGGCAGCGCATAGTAAACACGACTTGTGATTGTCTGGATCCTTGGTTCTACTGCTCCACAGCCCTTCGAGCTGCTCACAGCTTTCAACTTCTTAAATCCAGTGCAGAGTAATGTTATGACCATGTGTTTTCCCCAGTTATTAAAGCAAGCCACTGCACACATCTTTAGTAATGTGCCAGGCATCAAAGTAGTGCTGTATGTGCGATTTGCTGTTCTTGCAATATGTTCGGATAGCTGGGTGGCGGTCTGTAGATAGATAAAATTAAAACCTCATTACATAATAATATATGTCAGCAAATGCACCTCTTCCCGAATGGTTTACAACGATGAAACATTTTGTAATTCAATTGTTTCCATTGTATAATTATTAATTTGATTCTTTTTATGTATAGACATGCCAGCAGCACTTGCTAATGACACTCTTTGTGAAGTTGAAAATAATTTCTCCTAATAATATGCAGACATTGTCGCCTTTTGATAAAGAGTAAAATGAGACTTGTTAAGTTGAGGCCAGGCCCCATGCTCGCGCTATTGGGCACTGCAGCTGACTTCACACAGTTAATATGCATTGCAGCTTGCCAATTTTCATATCGCAGCATTGCCTTACCGCTCCTATTTTTACCTGTTCGCATTGTAGAATATGGTCAGTCTGAATGATAACAACGTTGTACGTGCAGTACTTGGCGCTGTAGCCGAGGGAATCGCAACGCCCATCTCCTGCGAGGTCCACTTCCATTCCACCCAGCTGACTGATGATCTGCACCTGCTGTTCCTGTAAACGCTGGGACAAAAATAATTGCGCATTTGTGAGCCACTTATAACATTGCGCCGAACAGTTTCACTCGATTGTTGCACTGCTTCAATCGCGCACGCTGTTTTCTTTTTTTATGCAAGCTTGCCATAAGGCATATTATAAAAACCCGTTTAAATTATTTACCGTGAGGAACCGGAGAAGGCTCCTGCTTTATTGTTGTCCGTGAGCCATTTGGATAAGTCCTCTTTCCTTGTTGCTCACAACTACGCAGCCCCTTCTCCTCATCCCCCCTCCGGCCCCCCATCCCGCAGAAAAAATCTAGCTGTGTATAACTCCCGTCTATGCTCCTGTCCACCAACACTTACACTTCCGATCGGCAGCGAGAGGCACAACTTTGAGCGACTAAGCCAGTTGAGCGACTAACCCCCCCCCCCCCCCTCTTGCTGAAAGGTAAAGCCCCTTTTCACGTCTTTTTTTTCTCCATCTCTTCGTTCCTGACCAGTGTCCCTCCTTTCTTCGTTCTTTTTTCAACCGCGCATCGCGGTTTTCACGTGTTTCTTTCCAGGCCGCCTCGGTTGGTAAACTTGGACACGGCTCTATCCGCGTGACATTTCAGGGTGCGCTCTCTACAAACACCACACGGCGTAAAAAAAGAAAAAAAAAGCTACAGGGCCGGAGTCATGCTGGAATTATTATCGGGCACCGAACAGAGTTCGTCTACTTTCTGTCGGCGCACGCGTTCGCCGCTCTCCCGCAGTCAGCTGACGGCGAACCGCGCCTGACAAACTACGCTGCTCACAACTACGCAGCCCCTTCTCTTCATCCACCCTCCCTTTTTTCTTAGTACAGATGGTAATCTTTCACGAAGGAGCATCGTATAGTCAAACGCACAAGGAGCTAAAACATGAAGGTTTCAAGGTTCGAGCAAGGTGCAAGAGAGTTTCCCTCTGCGACCTCGGTTCTGAATTTCTAGTCTTTCGCTGACATCTCATACCCTTGCTGCGGCACGGATATTATGGCCCCGAGTTCGAAAAGCCGCTTCGGTGAATGAGTGCCGAGATTGGACTCGACTCTCATAAGTACACGCCGTTAAAGAATCCAGTGCTGAATCCCAGCGACGATATGGGGTGCATTATATGAGTGCATTGGTGCATGGGGTCGACTAGCGTAACAGTAAAAAATATCAAATTCTCATCGTAAGCTCTCCACTGGTTTATTTTGAGGAGTGCAATTCACAGTGATCATGACAAATCTCGCTTATGCACGCCACAACGCGAGCTAGATCGCCTGAGTTAAAAAAAATCCACACTGTACTGTGATAACGCGTCTAAAGCTTATATCACAATCTTTTCATTTTACACTTACCGGAAGTGTTGGAAGAAACAGCGTTGGTACCGCTCCTTCACGCAGACGCAGCCTTGCTGGGATCCCCAAGTCGCGAACGACATCCGGGTAAAAATTATATGCATCGAGAGAGAAATGCCGTCCACAAACATAGATAAACGCTTTCTTCACCGATGCTGGCTATCCGATGAGCTGTAGCCACTGTTTCCGGAGGTTGGCGTCTTGAGGCACTTTATGCAGAATGTTTTTCCGGCCGTCACTAGCAATACCCTCGCTGCCAGGGACTGCACACTGTAGCAACCTCCCGCTCTTGTCCCGTAAAAACAACAATTTACGCTTCGATAACTGCCTTCACGAACTCAAGAGAGTGGCCAGTCCAGCCCAGAGCTGTCTTGCACCAGTCGCGCATAGGACGTAACACAAAATCGCAGATGAGGTCAACGCCAGGGATGTATAGCGTGGCAACAAACTTTCTGAATTGCGCCGAAGGGCGATGACGATGAAGCAGCAGACGACGAGAGGCCCTCGGCGGCGCGTCGGCTAGTAAGCGCTCCAAAACGGAAGTTGCGGCTTGCGGCGCTAAGCAAAAAAGTCAAAACGCAACTCCGTCAGTTGGGAGGTCTGTGGGCGAGGCCCGTGGAGGAGGGCCAGCCTTTGCACACGCTAAAAAGTTGAAAGGAGGAGGAAAGCCGCGAAGGCGCAGATATTCAAATTTTGATTGCAAGTAACTCTGCTTCCAAATGCCGCATTTCAAATATTTTTGCGGGAAGGTTATCTTACATCGACATTCTTTCACATACTAGGCATAGGGAAACTGTATTGTTATGGCTGTATAGAACCCCTTTAAAGAGCGATTGCACGGTTATGCAGGTGTGTCAGCCCCATCAGGTGTGCTTCTGGATGCATCAATCTCAAAGGCGATAGTGACTGCAGTGGAAGCCTCAGTGACTAATACGGTCGACCGAATAGTTGCTGCTGCCACAGAGTGTTTTTCTAGCGCTCTGGCAGTTCAGCTAACGCAAGCCCTGCAATCAGGAACAGCCCCTTTCATAGCAAACATGCCCTCTGAAAGGTCTGAACTGCTTGAAAGCACTATATTGTTGCTTCGCCTACAGGACTACTCCTCCAGATGAGGATGGAGACATTAATGACGCAGAGATGGTGGAATGAGATGTAAGAATTCTAAAACGGTGTTGTCTCCCATGTCCAACCTTTCTTCTCCGCGGTCCCAACCAAAATAAAGAAACATCAGCATGCATCAAAGCCAAAGGATATTATTTTGGGGCAGGCAGTTTCGGCTGCCCAGATATCGCAATCATAGGGGCACTAAAAGTTATCCAGTGGAACTGCCGTTCAATTCTAACAGCTTCAACAGATTTAGTCTACATTTCTTCTCAATACAATCAACATATAATTATTTTGCAAAAAAACTTGGCTAACAGCCGAAAAGCATTTCTATTTACAAAATTATCATTCATTCCGACAAGATCGACAATCAAAAGTTGGAGGTTTAATTATATTTGTCTGTACAAAATCCTGTCACGGGGCTAAGATTTCTTTCCAGCTATATTCTATAGATTGTGAGTTATTGGCACTAGACTGAAATTCCAGGGCACTGTCCGTTTTCCTTAGTGAATGCTTATTTGCCTAGTGGTCTACGAGATACAAAACCTCTAGATCTGCTATTAGTTAATTGTCGAAACTCAGTTCTTATGGCTGGTGATTTTAATTCGCATCATGTGTCATGGGGCTACAAGACAGATATGGCAAGCGTCTTTGCGATTGGGTAACACATAACTTTTCCTGCAGAAATTCGGGTTCGGCCACGTTCTTAAGAAAACACACTCAATCGGTGTTATATTTAACGTTTACCTCTCCCAGTCTTTTCGTTAATAATTGGTTGACACTTGATTGCGGCACCTGTAGTGACCACATACCGATTGCGTTTGATGTTAATCGCCCTTTAACTCCCGGCGACGTCTCAGTTGAAGTCATTTATCAACTATAATACCTTCCAGTTAATGTTACGCTCTAATCTTCAGTCAGTGACTGACTAACTCGGATAAAGAACAAAAATCAAAACGCTTATGCTCGGTGATTGAGGATTGCCGTAAGAAGTCTGAGATCTTGGTATGGAGCTCAAAGGGGAATACATGAGCTGTTTGGTGGAATGCTGATTGTTCCCGAGATTACAGACGTATAAAGGCGGCATGGAAAAAGCTTCTCCACAACCAGTGGCCGAAAAACGGGCATGATTATAAGTTCATTGCAGCTAATTTTAAACGTACAGTTGCAAACACAAAGGACGAGTATGATGTTAAGTATTTTGATTTCCTGTCCAAATTTGGCAACCGAACTGCTCTATTTGTTTTTTTACGCTCGCGGAAAAAGATTCCGCAATCACCAAATCCACATTCCCTTAATTTGACTCCCCATAAAGCAATATATACAATTGTCAAAGGCCTGGAGAAGCGTTTCTCGTCTACACTTCCTTCATGCTCGATACCTGTAATGCCAATGAAACCACTTAATTATGATCCTCAAATTTTTGTTTCTGAGCTTTCTCCTATAGTTATGAGATTACCAGCCGCTGCACCCGGTTCTGATAACGTAACTTCAAAAATGTTAAACTTCTTTTTGACCAGTCACCTGAGACGTTATTAGAGCTAGTAAATTATTACATCAAACATGCTTGGATGCACCCAGAAGGGAAACCTGCCAAAATATTTATTTTACTTAAGAATAAAGACGGTGCCTTGTCCATTGATAATATTAGATCAATTGTATTAACATCAAACATTGTAAAATTAATTGAAAGAGTCATACTTATACGTATTTCGGACTTCATGAATAAAGAAAATATCCTCAGCGTTTGCCAAATTAGTTTCCGTCAAAAGCGTTCCATCTGGAATGCGCATGCTGATCTCGAGAGTCGAGTTCTTTTAGCGCGGCGTCGAAAAATGCACGCTGCCTTCATAATGCTAGATATAGCCAAAGTCTATGATAGCGTTGAACATAACGTTCTATCGCAAAAATTAAAATCTCTCCAGTTTCCACATTATTTAGTAGCCTGGATATCTGAATTCCTCCAAAACCGAGAGTTTTACTGGGCATTAAATGGCGTTCATTCTGGCCGATATAAGCAAGCCAGGGGAGTGCTACAAGGAGCAGTCCTCTCACCAGTCCTTTTCAACATACTACTCAGCTCAATACCAGGTAATCCTGACGTTCGCACTTACGTATATGCAGATGATACTGCGTTTTCTGCAACTGCATCGGATATTCAATCTCTTTATCTTCGCTTGCAAACGTACCTGAACTCTATTGAGAATTGGTTGTGTGGACTGCGTCTCACATTAAATGTGAACAAAAGCGCGATCCTCGTATTCAATATAAAAGATTCTGTAAGCCTGTCTGTAATGTATCAAGAGCAAATAATACCACAGGTTAAATCATTAAAGAATTTAGGGGTCACTTATGATAATAATCTTTCATGGCAGCCCCACATAACCAAATTGCTACGAAAGGGGCTCGAGCCGTGGGCTTGTTGCACCGAATTAGTCGTTCCCGGTCTGAAATGCGGAGAGATGTCTTTTAATGGTTTATGTTATGTATGTGCGGCCAATTTTAGAGTTCGGTTCAGTCTTGTTTTCTGGTTCAGCAGCTTAAAAAATTCGACCGCTTGTTCTCTTGGAGCGAGAAGCGCTTCAGTTGTGTCTTGGACTTCCAAAATTTATTGCCAACAATGTGCTCTACTTTGAAGCCCGGATTCCTTCCTTGGTATATAGATTACAAATTCTTACTGTTCAGACCTACTTAAGGATATAGGAATCAGAGTTTCACCGATCTATGTCTATTATGTGCTGTCAACCGACCTCTTTTTTCGATGTCCATTGGCCTAAATTTCCCACCCCGCAAGTTGTTAAGGTCAAAAAATTTGCTAGACCCTTTAAATGTTTTCCTTCCTAGTATTCTACCCATACAAACCATCGGTTTATCTGTTGAAATTATCTTGGACGACATATTCCCGAATAATGCGAAAGACTTATCATCCGTTATTCTGAACGAATTATTAGAAGATCATTTAAGAAGCCTTTATGCTAGTTTAGTAGTAGCTACTGACGCATCTTAAAGTAATGAAATTGCGGGTGTGGGTATATATTGACCGCATTAGACTGGTCGTTTCTTGTCCCGCTTCCGGATTTCACCCCAATTTTTTAAGCGGAGTTTCTGGCGGTGGTACTCGCTGTACGGAAATTAGACTCCTCTTTTTCTAAACTGGCTGTAATTTCCCACTCTCTATCCTTGTGTTCATCTCTATCTTCGTCGGTGGATTTTGCAGTAGTAAAAACCTTTGTCTCCCTGATCCCTAGACATGTGAAACGTGTACATATGGTATGGGTACCAGGCCACAGCAATGTGACTTTAAATGAATATGCTGATAGTTTGGGAAAAAGAGCCCCTAAAAACCGCCCCGTATTATCTATCCTTCCGGCGACAGCGTACATCACCGCAGCGAGGTTTCGGAGAAACGTTCTATTAGATATGAAAAATGGAAATCTTTTACGATCTGATGACTACCTGCATCTAAATTATTCTTGGAATAGAAAATTATGTCATTCACGGCAACTTGAGATTTTTCTAACAAGGCTGCGATGCCGTATCCCACCTTTAAATTTCTATCTTTACAGGTCTGGTTTTGCACTGTCTCCCGTCTGCGCATTTCGCGGTGAATAAGAAACATTAGATCACTTTTTATTGCTTTGCCACCGCTTCACTACGTTGAGAAGACAGTTGATGGAAAGACCATTGTAACTGCTTGTCCTTAGTTTAAGCTGCCCGACATTGTTATCATTTGGCGCCCCCATCCATGGGCACAGTACCAGGTCTGTTTTTACCGCCATGCAAAATTTATTACTAGAATCAAATCGTTTGCCTTGCTAAATAATTAAACATCACTTCTTCTACAATTGCAGTGTCGATCTCCCGTGTGTGTTGCCACTTTTCATTTTATATTTCACTTTTTTCCTGATTTGTTTTCTTTCGTCTACCCCCAAATCAATTTTTTTTTTATGCACGTATACTTCAAACATTTTCTTTGCTACCCAATTCTTTGCTGATCCCCCTCTGTAGGTATGTGCCATAGGTTATTTGGACAGCAACAACACCAACAATCAGTATCCGGGGAACAGTCGGGGATTGATCGCATTCATAAGCGTCCTGGTGCCTGCTCTCGTTCTGTTATTCTGGTGCCGAAACCAAGGAAGGTATTGTGAATTCCTCCATCGATCCTTCCTGGAGGCAACAAGATGAAATGCAATGACCCTCCAGAAAGATAACAGGAGCTCCGCCAGCGAACCCCACTAGAGGGAGAAGAGGGCTTTAGCGAGACACAATGGACACCATCAGAGTGAAGCGTCATTCAACGAGCTTTTTTGATCCGGCTGTGCATTGAGGCAAGTCAAATTGTAAAATCGCAGGCAGGGTTTATCCTTGAGTTAAACGTTTTTCACGCCTGATTGAAAGCCTGCAGCTGTAGCTTACGCTTTATCAATGAGAAGATGTAGGTGTTTGAAGGAAGCGTTTTAGCAGAAGGTCTCTTATTTGTACAGAAGTACCATGAGGTTCCCACAAACAAAATGACGCTTCTTTGCCACCAAATAAAACCTCTTCAGGCAACTGCTCCTACTACCGAAGCCAATGGGTTTTAAAACGAGCAGTCGAGCTTCCTGTAGCAGCAACATCGTCCATGAAAGCGGCTTCAGTGGGGCATTTCGCTTATGAATTCTCGACCTAAGGGCCGATTCTGTCACGGAGCTTACAGAGACGCAATTCTAAGGTTCCACCGCGGTCACATCGATGCCTCATTTTCTTTTTTGCAAGTCAGCTTGAAAGGTATTATCGAAGAAACTGTGGTATACTGAGACACCGCATACAGTCAATGATAACAGTGATAGCGCTCTCTCAAACAAATTCATACAGGTACCTCGGCATCGAAATAACAACCAACTTAACTTGGGCTGACCACATCACCAAACTATGTGCTAGTGCTTCCAAATCACTCGGATTCATCAGGAGATCACTTTCCATGTCTACCGCAGCCACCAGACAACTAGCATATGAAACGTACATTCGGACTAAACTAGAATACGCCTCAACAATATGGAATCCTCACCAGACCTACTTGATAGACTCACTCGAAGCCATTCAGAATCGGGCAGCACGCTTCATCACCTCGCAGTACAAATCTCAGTTCAGCGTCACAGTCTTGAAATCATCTCTCGGTCTCAAATCATTAGCTTTCCGCAGGATAATTTCTATTCTTTGTCTTTTTCACAAACTGTACTTTAACTTTCCAGCACTTCGAGAAAATCTTCTACGAGCTCCGGTACGATCATCTCGCTGTTTATTTAACTCTTTTGGCTTACAGCGTTTGCACCGCTCCACCAATTCCTTCAGTAAATCCTTCCTTCCCAGCGCGATAGAAAACTGGAATAACCTCCCCGAATACATTGTCATTGAGGCTCATCCTTCTAGATTCAGACAACTCCTAATCGACTATCTCAATGAAAAAAATAATCTTCCTGTACCTTATGTCAGCTACCAAGCCCTGCAAACTGACCAGCCGGTTTTACTTCCATAGGTGTTATTTTGAATTTGTTTTATATTTTTGCCACTCTGCCATGACTTATCTGAATTTGTTACTCTTGTCTTTTTCACCTTTTTTTACCTGCTGTTTCTATTTTGTGTCTTTATGTTATCTTGTTATTTGTTTTTTATATATATTTTTTCTATACTTCTGTATTACTTTTATATTTATGATCATGTATGACTGCTGAACAACCCTGTACTACCCCCCCCCCCTTATGTAATGTCCCGAACGGGACCTTTAAGGGTTAATAAATGATGATGATGATGATTTCTAAAAGACCCAGAGCGATGTCAGCAGTCACCGTGGAGCGGCTGACATACTGTGGGAAACACCTTTGCACAAAAATACCGCAATCAGGGATTGATTCAGATGGGGCTCTCCCAGAATAAACAAAGTTTCGAGTCAGTTACGAATGCTGAAAGTCAAGGAGAGGCATCTGTGCTGTTCACAAACGAGCTTCTTTTCACTCATCCAAAAAAGAAGATTGCCAAGAGCGCAACATGTTTTTCGTGCGCCTCACGAAATAGCGAAAGAGCGATCATTCAAAGGAATCACCTTTATCGGCCTGCGGAGGTACGAGACTGGCAAGGAGGGGCCTATGAAAGGTCTTACTATCTTACTCAAAGCCTCCAGAACCCGTCACCTGAAAACGCTGGAAGCACATTAAGTGGTCCTAAGCAAAACAAACAACAGCGAACAGTAGAGGTACACAGCCTCCCTCGAAGAGATCACTAGTGCGGCTTCTGCAAAGCATATGCGAGAGGAAGAGGCTGCAACAGATTCTAGTTGACAGGCTAATCTCTGTACACACTGCGAAAGAGGCTGAGGGGAAAAGCGAAGAAATGTTAAACGATGCTATACACAAGCGCGAGGACTCAGTAGTGTAATTCTGCAAGCAATTGTGCACTGCGTAAGGGTGGTGAAGAAAGAAAACGAATCATCGAACAGCCCGGAAACGTGGCGGCCCTTGTTTCACAATTATAAAAAAAGAAAGGGCAGTGCGAAGACGAACAACGCGGTGGAAACCAAGGTTTGGTTTGGTTTGTGGGGTTTAACGTCCCAAAGCGATTCAGGCTATAAGAGACGCCGTAGTGGAGGACTCCGGAAATTTCGACCCCCTGGGGACCTTTAACGTGCGCTGACATCGCACAAAACCCGGACGCCTCTTCGTTTCGCCTCCATCGAAATGCAGCCGCCGAGGTCGGGTTCGAACCCGGGTATTCCGGACAGTAGTCGGGCGTCTTACCACTGCACAACTCCAGCGAGGCCAAGAGTGTTGTGTCTAAGTGTAGTGGCGAGTTGCGTCAGAGGCTCTTCATTGTCTCGGTGTGTTGACAACAATGATGTGCGCTTAGACCCTCCAGCTGCATCATGCACTTCCAGCATTGAGATCATATGTTTATGCAGGTTAATCATGACAATACCTACTACGCTTGCAGTGAAGTGCAAAAAGCCAGAACGAGACTTTCCTCGCAGAACATTGGTTTTTCTTTCGCTGGTTCTGGGTCCTTTTCCATGTGCCGTCAAAATTTTCACCTCGGTCCCATCAAGCACTACACGGGGACTGCCATACCAATGCTGATAGAGCTAAACGGCTCACATGACATTAATTTTCACCACTTCAAATGAGTTTGATTACGAAAGTTCGCGACAAAATGACCACTTTGTAGGCGTAGGGCAGGCAGTATTTGCGACGTGCCACCGAATACTAAGCGAGAGCAGCAAGCACACTGGCCTGTGCGCCAAATTTTGCTTTTCTGCCTAAGACTGCTCCCCACATCAAGAACTAGAATGCCGCTCAGTTATGACCAGTCATGCTAATAATCGACAGTGAGAATAGACATGGACATAGACATGGACAGGACCGGCGGTGCCCTGTTGTTTGTTTGTCCAGGTCTATTCGCGCTGTTATTAGTATGTATTCCCACTGACAAGTCAAATTCAAGACTCTAGTTCACGACCTTATAGCCTACACTACGTATATGAATGCTACTGCAGCGAGAAGAGTAAACGCGCCTCATTGGAAATGGAGTTTTATATACAATTCTCAATTTTCACCCATCCAGCGAAAAAGTTAATCGGCACACCTACGCCTGATACATTCCAAAATTAAAAGGTTTTTTTCAATCCTCCAGTAGAATAATGAGAAAACACAAACTTTTTCGTTCCATAGAGAATGTTTCGTTCCAAGGGGGCCACATGCCTTAGTACTCAACATTGAAGAAATGATTATGGAAACGTTTAGGCAGCTAAACCTCAGCGGAGAAAGCGTTCTATGGGCATACGTTGAATCCCGCCACAACGAATACCGCCACAACGAAATTTCCGCGAC
>JAJIZL010036189.1:27299-49995 GCA_023969395.1 Amblyomma maculatum | reverse complement strand
GCGTTACAGACGACGACGAAGAGGCGTCACCGGCTCCGGGGATCGCGTTTCTTTCTGCGTTTCACGTCAAATTTTTGCGATAACGAAATTCCGCGAGAACGAATTTTTTTTCGTGCACCGTGAATTTCGTTATAGCGGGATTCAACTGTTTGTCTGGACTACTTGGGTCACCGTTTTTGCAAATTAGCATAGCACAATAAAATTTTACACGATACCCAGGCTACACACAAGACGGGATGGGCGATGATTACAAATACTATAGTAAAATGTTACATCACACGGTGTCTATAAAATTGGCTAAGGCTTAACCCAGCTAAGCCAGGATATACAAAGCGAAAGGAGTTTTTTTTGAGACCGAATCGCTTCTCTGTTATTCTTGTTCATATTCTTCTCCGCCACCATTGTCGCTTTGCAAGCTTCGCTCCCGCTCTTCTGGAGTTTCCATCGCCCGTTTAGCTCTCTAGGCTTCATTGTGCGTACGGGCCACTTCTTCACGGCGAGCAAGGTTGGCAGGATGAGTAGATTCGGTTTGTAGGCGGGGGCAGCTGGAACTCTCAATAAGCTTAAGGACTGATCCATGGCGCAACACTATTGACACGCCGCAGTTATCACCGTATATATACGCCTTCGCAAGCGAGCGGCTACTCCATGGACCTTAAAAAATAAAAACATACCATGACTCGCTCATCATGAACAAGCTGCTCCTGAACGACGCCGCTTGAACCCTGCCCTCCAAGACCACGTGGGACCCCTAAGCCCAAGAATGTATGATGACGCCTGGAGGACTGCGAACATCCCCCCAGTTTGCTGGCACAGTGGGTAGGCTGCGCTGCAACAGCTGAAGAGCCCCATGCATGCATATTGAGGCGCATAGATAAGTGGTGATGTCATGCGCGGAGCTCTTGAGACCGGCGATATGTAACGGTACAAATGAAGTCCTCCAGTTATTTGAAGAAGTAGGTGTGCGATATAGAAGAAGCGAGCAGGTAGCGTACATCGAGGTACGTCGCTGAAGGTAGGCTGAAAGTCAAACTGTGGCGCACGCGATGCGCTGCCGCTACTCTCAGTGATGCATTCACTTCACAATAGGCCAGTGCAAGAGAAATAAAGGGAAAAGCAAAATGTACAAAATGCGCAATAGTGACCATGCAGTCTTGAGTATTTTCTTCTTCTAGTGTCATATTTCATTAGGCTGTGCTAATTTGCAAATACTATAAGAAAAGGAATGCGCTCGACCCTTCCACGGATGTCTGCGAACCTCAACCACACCACAGCCGTGTCTAGAGTGCACGATAATGTTGACGTTTGAAGGGGGAGGTCGCAGTAGGCGATTCAGGTAGGCGCTACGGGAGTGGAGAAAAAGGGTAGGCAGGAGACTAGAAGACTATGCGATATTGTGCGCTAAAAGCCATACATGCCGGCCCTATCCGACAAGCCGCCAGGGCCCTTCCCCTCCTAGCTTTGCCAAAGCAGCGGCCGAAGAGAGGCGCGAGGGCCCTCAGCTCAAGATCACGTGGGTGTCTCATACATCCCCCTCTCTTGTCTCCACTAGCGGTGGCATGCGCTGAGTGCGGCAGTAGGAGTGAGTACATGAGCGTGTGTGTGGCCCGTGGCGGGAGGAGTCGACGAGCAAAGCGGACGGGCGCATCTGCAGACTCATTTGATACCCTCTTTGGGCTCTGCATGCTAGCTGCATAACCGCTTGGCCAAGAAATACGGCTTTGTTCTTGGTATTCGTGTTGTCCATTGAGGCCACCAGTGTGGTCAGAGCTAGCGGAGTTGCGTTGGATGTTGAGAGCAGAACAGCAGCCTCGTAGATTACCCACATTTTGGCGCCCAACTTTGGGCCTTTTTGGAGCTAAAACGGGCGGGAAAGACGAGCTGTTTCTGAATAACATGACGTCGCGCATCGGGCTGTATACATTAATGATGTATACAGCCTGAGCCTGACCGACATCTGCGGTCAGGCTCAGGAGCTCTCGGGCATTAGGCATCTGGCTACATCAAATCCAACCGGAGATGCGACGTTAAGGGGTCCATCGGACGTTTCGCATGAAACTGTGGGAGCAGCCGCGATCCGGAACTTTGACCGGGGCATTTTCGGCAAACGCTTTAAGCTCGAACAATCAGAGGGCTGTGACTACAAAAAATCCATTCTTTTTACCGAGCCCCTGGTGCACCTGCCGATACTACTCATACTAGTATATTCGCGCAAGGAGGTTCGGGCCAGCACCCAAAGATCGTGCCCACAGGCCGTAGCTTCCATGCTAAGTCGCTCAGCTGTTACAGGTGCGACCGCTGATGCAGTTCCTTAACGATTTCTAAAACATGTAAACATTATTTACCCGTAGGGCTATCGCCCGTCTGCAACGGCTACTCTACGCTCCTTTCACTCGCTGCGCACACTGGCTGGCCAGGTGGCCACACTGCGTTAAAACCAGCAAATGTGGCTAGAACTCCACGCCCTTTGATGTAGGGGCCTGCAGCTCACCCAGCACCGGGAGGACCTTAGCTGCGTTGCAAAATTGCGCTCGTTCGCGACAGCTTTGTTGCCACCTGCTGTCAGTCAGAAAAACTCGTTGGGCCCGACTTGGCAACGCCTGCAACTACGGCTCGCGCATCATGCCAGATGGATGATGAGCGCGGAGTATGAACACGGAGGTAGTGAACGCGGAAAACGTCCTCGCACCCGTTTTGCAAAAGCTGCTTCACCGGGTGCGCTTGCCTGGCCTTGGAATCGGCGTACCAATACCAACATGCAGTGGCTACAGTGATGAACAGTGCGCCAATGACTTCCCGGTGGCATTGCGCCTTTATGAGCTAACAAGTGACCTGAGAGTTGTGCGATTTCCAGAAGATGTTTGCCAGTCGCACTCGTCTATCAAGACGCACAATGATACTCGCCAGTATGCGGCCAAGTGAGCACTATGTCAGATTTCCAAATATTTTCTTGCTTCCGTATCAGTACTAGCAGCGAATTCGACGACAGCTGCAGCAGCGGCCACAGACACCTGATTAATTGCCTGTCGAGTTCGTATGAGCGATGCAAGAAATATACAAGTAGGCCGACCCAGAAGCTTCGCACTCGTTGTGTTTGAAACAGGTTTTCGGCGAGCGCCACTACCCATTTCCTTCTACTTGAGTTGCTGCCAATGCGGCGACCTGAACGAGCTTTCAGTTGAAGCGCGCAGAGTCCAGGCACGTAAGTAGAGGCCCCTGCCACTGGCTCTGGAGTCCCTAGAGCCGAAGCGTGCCTGGAGAACCTTCGCAATGTATTTGGGTGGGAACACTCTTGTGGCAAGTAAGTTAACGAGCTTGCCATTGTCGCTCGAGGCATCCGCTCGTGCCCCGGATCACTATTGGTACATGCGGCGCCGTGCTAATATCCACCCCTGTGAGTTCAGCAGGGTTCCGCCGCAAAAGGTCCCACCTGCTCAGAACCCTGCTACCTGAGCTCCGGACGGCCGATGGGTCTATTAAAATCTCCGAGTTTCGCACCGATAAGCATGGCGATCTGTGCGCTTCTTTATCTATGGCCAGAGTTGTCATATAGCTAGAAGCTGCCAACACCGACACACAAACGCAACATACTTAAATACTCCATTAATTGAAACACTTATTAAGGAAAACAAATTCAAATAACCACCTTTCAATTGCCACCACTCGTTAAAAAACATCAATAGATTCCCCTCCACATCCTCATTCCAACGACACCCCCAATAACCTTCTCACCTAAATAATTAACAAGATATTAACTAAAATCTCACATTCCTTTGTCTTTTACCCCCACGTGCTTATCTAACTTTTCAACCAATAAATATATAACGTCCATAATCACATATTCTTAAAGTGCAACTTCCTGCGAACAAAACAACACTAAACTAGCACAAATTCCCCCTCACAATACAAATCTACACTATTTTTTCCAAAATTTTCAAATTTGGACTTAGTCACATACCCCCACGTGTGTAGCTAACTTTCAAATCAACCATTACACAACATTAATAACCTAATATACTTAAGGTACACTCCTTGCCGAACAAAACAACACTAAATTCGCACAAATCGTCCCACTCAATCGAAAACTACACTATTTTAACCTAAATTTCTAAATCCGGACTTAGCCCCAAAACAACACTCTAGCTTACTCTACCACTAGGTTAGAGGATTCATCCCTAACACTCTCAAACCACAATAACTGCCCTCCTCTCTTTCTCTCGACCTAAACAACACCCAGGAACAACACACTACATTCACTTATACTTCATTTCCAACATTTTACAAAAATCTTAGAATTCGACTTAGTCATTTCCAACATCCCACCGGCCTACGTTTTTTTTTTCTCTTTACAGTATAACTTACCCTCCTAATCCAAACTGCCCACCCGTATTCTAGCCTCTTACTACTTACTACCTCACTCTTACTCAGTGAATTCACATTTTTTTTCTGTTTCCACGGTTGTGTTGTTTTTGAGTGTCAGAGTGTCCACCATTCATTTTATGAGGACCCAAACCTATCTACCAAAACTGCATGCATCTTATCTATTCCAAATTACAACTGAGGGAAGCACACAATAGTAAACGAAATGCAGAGGGAGATGTCCCATTATACAATTCTCTCAAGCAAAGAGGGCGCCAAAGCAAAACATCCCCCCTCGGAAACGCTTCGCACACCGGCACGCACCGGTAGCCAGGCACCGAGTAAACAAAAACCCAACCAAGGGAACAACCCTCGGAGCACCTCTGATAGCTCATCCAGCTCAGAACTTAACTCGGACCAATCCGAGGACGAGGAGGAGATGCCAAACAATCCTCCCACACGGGACAATATCCAAGCAAAGGCACCAGGCCCAGAGGAGGGGGCAACTGCAGCAGAGGGAAAAGAGGATACGGCCGCCATCCTACAGAAGAACGACCTAGAATTTATGCAGGCCATAGCAGCAGGCCGGGGTCACGGACTTTCCACAGCATTAACAAACGACTCCTCGAGTCTTTTAACAATGTAAAACCCGCATTCATTTTGGCTGCACTTATGAACGCCGAGCTCACGAGCTCCCTATGGAGCAAGGAGATCAAGGCTCCTCCCCCCCACAAAGACCTGCAGGTAATCAAGTGCCCAAAGCTAAAAAAAGAACCCCCCCCCCGAAATTAACACCATAGTCATACAGGCTAAAACGCCCAATGGCACAAAGCCAACAGCCATCGCCACATTCCTCTAAAAAAACTACGATCCAGCCGAGTACGGACTGACAGATGTGGAGATGCGGATCAGCGGAGACAGGGTGGTGGTCAGCTCCACCAGCGAGGATGGGTTAAAGAAGCTCAAGACTGCCTTGAGAACAACCCTAGAGCCCACGAGCTTACAACTCACCAACCAGCGCTAAGGGGGCCGACGTTTAAGAGAGTCGGCCTCCCCAAGGAGATGGAGAGGGAGGAAATAGTCCCAGAACTGAAAAAGCACAACTGCTTCCTCACAGACGAGGACGGACTCTACATCACGGCAGAGTACGTCAACCGAAACGGAAGGAGGGTCGCCATCCTGGCCACCAGCATAAACACATACCACCGCCTGAGGGAGACACAGCTGGTTAGGATAAGATGGACCTCCTTCCCCATATACATTAACCACAACACGCCACTTTGCACGCAGTGCGCCACCTACGGGCACGTGGCAAAGCACTGCCGCAACAGAGACCGCGCATGCACCATATGTGCACAGCGTCATTATAAAGACGAATGCCGCAGCGACACAGCCAGATGCAGAGAACGCGCGGTCTCTGGTTGCCACGATCCTGAACAACCCATGGGCAGCAGAACCTGCCCCACCCTCCGACAACTGCATGCAAAGTAAGAAGCCCTGTGGCAGTAAGCCAAGAGCAACCACCTCTGAGCCATGGCCATTAATCTGGACTCGTCCCCGTAACCTAAAAGACACACACAACACTTCCACCACAGTCATAGACCAAAACACACACACTCAACACAAAGCGCAACCTCTGAAAATAATACAATCAAATCTGGCACACCCCTCAAAAACCAATGAACTACTACACGTATACCAAAAGCAACACTTGCACATCTCACTCATCCAGGAACCATACTATGACAACTACATGATCACGTCATTTCCTTTGAAAGACCAAATTATTGCATTCGACCAATCAGAAAAAACTGCAATGATAATGCACAAAAAAAGTATCCATGTCTTCCCAATTAAAGTAACAAAAACACTAATAGCTGAAAAAATTACATGGCACAAACACCAACTCCTACTGATTAATATCTATACCCCACCAAAAGACGATATTGAAACACACATCTCACTAATAGAACAACTCATCCCACACAACGAACACGCAATCATAGCAGGTGACTTCAACTCAAAAAATCCATCATGGGGAGGCCCAATTAGCGACGGAAGAGGGGATACTCTAATTGAATTTTTTAACACAATAAACTTCTCAATCCTTCACCAACCCAACAGCCCCCCCCCCCCCCCCCCCCCCACCCCCCCCCCCCCCCCCCCACATTCGAAACAGCCAATGGACGCAGCTGAATCGACATAAGTGCACCAACACCAAGCACACGAATCCACATAAACAATAGGGAGGTCCTGCATTACGAAAACTCCAGTGACCACAAATACATACTATTCGAACTATTTAAGGGCAAACAATCGCCTCAAAAAAGACTCACGCAAAACGGCACACACAAATTACTCCAAGCCCTTAAAGACGACACATGGCTGAGGGAGACCGCCAACACCCCAATCACATCAATTACACGACTCGAACACATAATCAATCACCTATACAAACAAATACAAAAACTAACCCAAAAATTCGAAAAAACTGAACAACGAACATACCCCAAACCCCTGATGGACAACAGAACTTGAAATCGAAAGGAAAAAAGTAAGGGCTATGCGAAGACGATACCAAAACGCCCCAGATACACTTAGAGAAGAATGCAAAACAAAATACACAACAGCTCTCAGAACATTTCAGCAAAACATCTCCAACACCAGAAACACATCCTGGAAATAATACTGCAGCAAAGTATATAAAAACCCATTTACACGTCCCTACAAAATAGCGGCCAACAAAATTAAAAAAACAAGTCACCATTCCATCAATCAGGAAACCCAACGCCACGGAAGTAAAAACACTAGACGAATCAGTAATCCTTATTCTCGAATCATTCTTCTCAGCACCACAGACAACAACAACAGGTACAAGAAAACAATCACCGGAACCTCCACAACACACAACAAACATGCACTCTTCCTTCCAAAATGACATACCAATCACAGAACTAGAAGTAGACGCAAGCAATAACGCACTTAGGAAGCATATAGCACCAGGTCCAGATAATAATAACAGCACCATTTAGCTATATCACCACCACAAGCAACTCTTCATTGCCATCTTCAATGCATGCCTCTCATTAGGACACTTCCTATCTCATTGGAAAGAATCTAAGGTTATACTGATCCCTAAAAGAGAATTCTCACATAAAAACCCAGCACCAAATAAATTTAGACCGATAGCACTTCGGAAGAATTCTAGAAGCCCTCCTTAAAAACCGCATTTACCACTTTCTCTACACAAAAAAACCTCTTCCCGTCCAACCAATTTGGTTTTACACACAACGTTTCTGCAACACTCGCACTCCAATCTCTCCTTAACAACATCAAATAAAACAAATCCCAAAACTACACCACTATCATTACCTCCTTGGACGTCAAAAACGCCTTCAATGTCATTCAAAAATCGCACCCATAACTAAATTCCTTCAACAAAGTAACTGCCCACCTAATCTCAACAAAATTGTAGCTTAAACCCTCACAGATAGATCAATTTCCTTTTCCACAGGCAGCAGAAGCATCACATACACAATCCTACCAGGTTCCCACAAGGATCCCCCTCAGCCGACTACTAAGGAACATAACAATCACCGACCTACTCAATACCACCACACCACAACACGCACAAATACAAGCATTTGCAGATGACATAACAATCACAATACATGAACACACAAGAACAGTACTAGAACAACGAGCCGCACACGTTCTAGACTTTATTCAACGATGGGCAGAAGCAAAACAAATCCAATTCAGCCCTCAGAAACGCAAATTCCTAATAATAGGCAATAAATATCAAACCAGACCACCAAAAATTAAATTCGATGGGCAAACACTAGCACACAAAACAACTAATAAAATACTAGGCGTAACATTCGATTCCAAACTCTCATTTCTACCACACCTAAATGACATACAACAAAAAGTCTCCACAGTCACTACACACATTTCTAGATTCACAGGACACACATGGCGCATGACCCCATCGCACCTCCGAGACATCTATATCCACGTCGCAGAAAGACTAATAATTTATTCCGCCCCAATTTGGTACACACTGAGCTCAATAATTCTCAAAAAACTACAAACAATTAAAAGAATTCCACTCACCTAAATAACAAAAGCATTAAGAACAGCACGAAATTTGGCCCTCCCAATCTTCTCAAACGTACCGCCCATACACCTCACCATTGAACGGGACATATTCTAGACAACAACAAGCCATACCAACACGAAGAGCTCCTCATCTCCTCGGAAAAACATAGCACACAAGACAGACATTCGGCTCACACATCCTGCAAAATGAGGCACAATTAACTGCAGCACACAAATCCCAACTTCCGCCCACCTTTACATATACACTGACGGCTCGCAGTCCGTAACCGGAACCGGATCAGCAATACCAATTCTAAATTCTAAGCACCAATTAATGGAAACAAAACAATTCAAGCTACCGAATTACGCATCTAACTTTGAAGCCGAAGCCAACAGCCATTTTACAGGCAATACTCTATGAAAACAACACCCATCATATAACAATAACCATCCTCACAGACAGCTTATCAACACTCAAAGGTCTAAAAAATCCAACAAACACCAATCCACTCACCTACAATATCAAATCAGCCCTCCAAAAAGCATCTCAAAACCACAATATCACACTACACTATGTCAAAGCACACACCGGAATAATTGGCAACGAAATAGACGAAGCAGTAAAGGAGACAGCCAAACATGGCGCACAACTTCACACCCCAATCACAAAACAATATGTTAAAACAACACTCCGTACACAGATGCACGAAAAATGGGCAACTCACTGGCATACAACAGGCAGACACAGAAGAACATACAACTGGATTAAAAATCCAAAACACATCCCACCACCCTTCCCCACCAACTACTACATCACTCAAGCACTAACAGAACACGGACGCTTACCACACCACCTCCAACGATTCAAAATCACCAATAATAACAACTGTAAATGTGGGGCCCCTGCAAACAACATAGACCACTACCTCCTAGATTGCCCCATCACAGCAACAGAAAGACAACCAATCACACAGAAATACCCACAACCCCTTCAACACAAACCAGAAATCCCAAAACACAAGGAAACTTACAGAGCATTGGAACAAATAATGGAAAAAAAATAATCATGAAATTCCTCAGACATAAATCCACTTACAGGAAGAGGAGCCCAATAAATGAACTCACTAACTAAACAAACTACCTAAACCCCAATCTAAGCCAGCATCCGACTCCTGAGGAACGAGCGCGGAGGTGGGGCCCAGAGGGCCACTAAAGCCATATTTACCCATCTATCAGCTCATGTCCATTCTCTTCCCCCCTTTTATTATTCTTTTTTCTTCTCTTCACCCTTTTTTACTCTTTCTATTTTCTCTTGTTTTCTATTCTCTCTTGTTTTCAATTCTCCTTTTTCTATTTCTCTTACTAAGAGAGCGGAGGGAAAGTGAAGAAGGAAAATATATTTCTTTTTTTTTCTTCCTTTTTCTAATTGTTTTTTTCCTCTCCCGAGCCCTCCACATCTAATTAGCCATTCAAAGGCACACAACGACAAGCAATCCTCCCCCTCCCCCAAAAAACATCTACTATGACCTCCCTAGCTGGGAGAGAGAACTACCCCCAGGCCCAACAAAACCATAAGGCATGGCAAGGCCAAGGCCAAGAGCCATGTACTCAATGAGGCCCCGGCCCAGTATAATCAGGCACAATGTCTCCAGCAACACGCAACCTCCAGCCACCAGAGCGGGTTACCCTTGATGGGCCCCGCAAGTGGCACAGAGTCAGTAGTAGCACACCATCTGTGCTGCGCACTCACTTGACGCATACAACCAGCGCGAGTGGCAGGGGCTAACCCAGTTAGGTCATCCTGCTGAGCAGTGCTGCTATCTGCCGGCCTTTAAACCAACATCAGGCTCGGCAAGGGCAGTGACCATTTCACTGTACTCTGTACACTGGCTATCCCACTACAGGATAGCAGACGGGCGAGCTCGCACAAGCAACATCCAGTAAGACGAGGGTGGTCAGTCGCTCACTGAAGCGGCTCCCGGGCGGAGGCTCGTAACCATGCCCGGGACCTACCAGAACTTCAAATACTACTAGATCATCAAGGCTGGGGGTCCCTCCAACCAGCCACCTACAAAATTGAAATACAAAAGGGGGAGGAGGAAGCATGAATGGGCAACAACACCAACGGGGGTCACTGATGCGGAGGTCAGCTTCCGCATTCTCGGACTCGACTCCTTGCATGGGGACACGGATATCGTCCCTACTAATTTAAAAAAGAAAGAGGAAGGGAAACGACGAGAAGAGGAGAGAGGAGGGAGAGCGGGGGGAGTGAGTAAACTAATTAACTAGGGAAACTACAATCAACAACTCCCTAGTCACATAAAAAGTACCAGCTCAACAAAACCTCCCCTTTCAAAAAGGGAGAAGGGAGGGGAAGGGGATTTTTTTTATAAATTCATATTTTTTATTATTATTATTATTTACCTTTTTTTCTCCTGCCGCCTTCCCTCCTTCAATCCTATTATCCTCCAATTCTATCTTTCCCATCCTCCTACATCTCCATCATACTCAACGGGAAGCCCAAAGCAGCGAGCCTTCCCTCACCCCGCCTCGCCCTAATTCCTCCAATAAAAGTCTTCTGCGAAACCCCGAGGCTCAGAACCACCAACAAATCAGGAAGAAAAAGGGAGGGTGGGGAACTGGGGTGAAGGGGGGTGTAGATAAAGGGAGGGGGGAGGGGAAAATCACCTGGGAACACAATAAGGGGTGGGGCCTCTAATCTAATCTGTATCAAGATTTCACAGGTACCAAAGCAATTCACCAGCCATGTCCGCAAGGAACAACACCATGGCAATAAAAGCCTAGTATTACTTGCCCCCTCCACACAGCAAAAGCTTGGCCTCTTCGACGACCCTGCTCCGACCCGGAAAACCATCTTAATAAACAAATGTTATCAGCAATAAGCATGTACAACACGCCACAACCGCAGTGAAACCATGTAATGAAATAAATCCGCTATGACTTGCCCGTTCCCGTGCCGGCTGGGCTGGATAGTAAATTTAAATTTTTTTAATTTTTTTAAACTTTTTTGAGCAATCCCTATTAATTTTTCTTAATATTGGTTTAATCCCGTTATACCTAGTGGCACGGGCAGAGGCACATTATTTTATGTTTTTTTTTGAGGTAGCCTCATCATATATGACTTTGGACACTATCTTACATTATGTCCTCCCAAACAACCTGGGGTTGGGATATGGTGCGGGAGGCGTCTGTCTTTGGACTCCGTCTTACCTTATGTCCCTATGTCCTCCTAGACAAACCCGTTATACTTAGTGGTACGGGCAGAGGCTCATTATTTTTATTTACTTTTGGCCTGCCTTACCGTAATATATGTCCTCCCAGACGAAGAGCGTTATATCTAGTGGCACAGGCAGAGGCATATTTTGTTTTATTACTTTTGGGTGGCCTAACAATATTATATGTCTTCCTAGAGAAAACACCAGTTTTACACCAACTCCGGCCCTACGTCCGCAAGGTTGGCGTAACATTGGTTTTTCGACATATTATATTTTGATCTATTGGTACTCTATATAATCCAACATTGGAGTAGTCCTCAGACAGCCAACATAGGCGATAACCGGCCGTGCCGCTAGCATCACAATTTTTGTATTTATTGACACTCAACGAGGATTCACTGGCACCCATGGCATTGGTACTACCGCTGTTAAGCCACCTTTAGCCCTGCATTTATTTCACCTTGCTATATACTTACTGCCGCCATTTCCTTTGATAACTATCGGCTTGAAGATTATGGTATTGGTTTGGTTTGGTAAAACTTTATTTTCCCACGGTAGGAACCCTGGAGGACACTCGGCTAGGCGCCAGGTGTAGAGGGCAGCTCCCACGTCGGCACAGAGAGCTCGAAGCTCTCCGCCGCCCCGCGGGCCTCCTGGACAGCACGAAGCTGATCATGTAGTGAAGCACTTTTTAACACTTTGTCCCAACGTTCCTTGTTCTTGGCATAGGCGTCGCTCTATGCACAACCACAGAGCATATGGTTTAAGTCTACACGGTCACTGCACCGTTCACACACATGTTGTCCGTCGTAGTCTGGGTAGATGTGCTTCATGCGCCAGGGGTTGGGATATGAGTTCGTTTGGAGCAAGCGTAACGTGACTGATTGGCTGCGGGTTAATTTCTTATCCGGGAGGGGAAATGCTCGTCTGCCTAGATAAAAGTGCTTAGTGAGCTCGTTGTACGCGAATAATTGATCTCTGTACTCGATATGTGGAGTAGCAGGGGAAACCGGAGGGACGCGGTCGATGAGTACTCGCGCCGCCTCGTGTGCGATCTCATTGAGATTTCGCAGGCCGCCCCCTAAGCTGCCTATGTGTGCCGGGAACCATACGATGGAGAGATTCGTGATGTTACTTCCGCCTAAGATCCGTAGTGTCGTCTTGTCTATCCCGCCCTTGGCGAAAGCTCGAGTGGCTGCTCTAGAGTCGCTGTATACAGTTGTGAAGTTCCAGTCTTTTAGAGCTAGTGCTATCGCTGCTTGTTCAGCTACCTCTGGCTTCTTGGTGTAAAGTGTGAGTGAGTTGCGCGTACGCCCGTATACGTCGACTACTGCTACCGAGTAGGCATGCTTTCCGGCAGTCATTTCCCAATACCATATTACATGTAATTTGCAATCTAAGGAGTCATAAAGCCATGTAATAAAATCAGGCAAACTAAACATTTTATTGAGAGCTCATATACATGTACATGCCACAAGGTGACACTTGTCATTTATAATCGACCTTCGCACTGGTATCTTCTGTTGCTGTTATAACAAATGTGTACATTGGGCCTATATTAGCTCCGGCTATTGGTCCAGCGGTTTTTGCAAACGTTTTGTATATCTGATATACAAATAAAGAAACGCATAAAAGGGACAGAAATGCAGACAGGAAGAGGTGACATGAGGTACAGGATCGAGATGGAAGGGGCTAGGTAGGTAGGGTACCAGATGTGTTGCAGGAATAGGAGGCTGGGCATGGGGTGCGTTCCAGGGCAGGGTCCACCATGGATGGGAAAGGCACTGTGGAGTGTATTGAGCATGGTGGTTTGCAGTGAAGGCTTGATAGATCACGCGATGAGGTTGAGGGGCCGGGGAAGAACATGGCCCAGGTAGTAAGCTGGAGCCCCGCAGGAAGCAGAACCATCTCTATGATTCAGTGTTGCTTAAGGAACAGTTTGTTGAGAAGATTGACCCTATGGGTCTCACAAATGACATCTGAAAATGAAACAAGCATAAATCACCATACGATGCAACCTGAGGTGCTCAAAACTTATTCAAACACATATTTCAAGTCTTGGTGCTCTATATTAGTTCAGTTCAGTCGTTCAGTCGTGTCCGACTCTTCGTAACCCTATGGACCATGTCATGCCACGCTTTCCGGTCTCTCTGTATCTTCCTAAAATCACATAACTTCATCTACAATGACCCGAGGATGCCATCTAACCATCGCGTTCGCTGCCTACCCCTTCTCCGGCGACCCTCAACATTTCCCAACATCAAATCTTTCTCCAGCGACTCCTCTCTTCTCATCAGATGACCAAAGTAGCTGAATTTTAACTTTGGAATTTGACCCTCCAATGAGCAGTTAGGATGTATGGTCGACAAATCGACTGATTTGATCTTCTGGCAGTTCAAGGAACTCTCAAGGGTCTTCGCCAGCACACACAATTCAAACGCGTCAATTCTTCGGCGGTCAGCCTTTTTCACAGTCCAACTCTCGCATCCATACATCACAAATGGAAAGACCATAGCACGAGTTATACGGATCTTGGTTGGCAGACTAATGTCTGCTTTTTACTAGGCGGTCAAGGCTAACCATTGCTCTCTTTGCAGGCGTCTCCAAATTTCATGGCTGCAGTCTCCTTCCGAGGTAATCTTGGAGATCAAGAACAAAAAATCTGTCACAGCTTCCACTTCTTGTCCCTTGATACTCCAGGACTTGATGGGACAAGGCGCCATGATCTTTGTCTTTTTAATGTTCAGTTTAAGCCTAAACTTCTCACTCTCTTCTTGTACGCGCATCAGAAGTCTCTTGAGTTCCATTTCACTTTCTGCCATTAAAGTGGTATCATCCGCCTAGCTAAGGTTGTTGATACGTTTTCCAGCAATCTTCACTCCAGCTGAAGACTCGTTCAGACTGACCTTCCTTATGATACACTCTGCATTTAGGTTAAATAGGCAAGGCGACGGTATGCAGCCTTGCCTCACTCCTTTCTCAATCGGAAACCAATCAGTAAGACCATGCCCAGTTCTGACTGTGGCCTCTTGCCCTTTATACAGGTTCCTGAGGAGACAGATGAGGTGAATTGGAACTCCCATCACTTGAAGAGCTTGCCACAATCTGCTGTGACCTACGCAGTCAAACGCTTTCGCATAATCAATAAAGCAGAAGTAGATGGGTTTCTGGAACTCTCTTTTTCCATGATCCAGCGAAGGTTGGCAATTTGGTCTCTAGTTCCTCTGCCCTTGCGAAACCCAGCTTGCACGTCCGGAAGCTCCCGATCCGCATACTGCTGCAGCCTACCTTGGAGGACTTTCAACATCACCTTGCTAGCATGCGAAATAAGCGCGATCGTGCGGAAGTTGGAACAATCTTTGGCACTGCCTTTCTTTGGAATGGGGATGTAAACTGACCTCCTCCAATTCTGTGGCCACTGCAGGGTTGTCCAAATCTTCTGCTATAATGTATGCAGAATGTTAACAGCATCATGGTTGAGGTTTTGAAGCAATTCAGCTGGAATGCCATCATCTCCGCTAGCTTTGTTCTTAGCAAGGCTGGCTAAGGCCCATTCAACTTCACTCTTCAGGATGCCCGGTCGAGATCAGTAATCACAACCGTCTTATGTTAGGTTTGCACCTTCGGGTCCTTCTTGTACAGTTCTTCTGTGTATTCCTGCCACCTCTTTATCTCTGAGGCTTCAGTGAGGTCCTTGGCTCGTTTGTCCTTTATCACGCCCAGCTTTGCACAGAATCTTCCTTTGATATCTTTGATTGTCTTATACAGAGCTCTTGTGTTCATTAATTGGCTGTTGTCCTCAACTGCTTGGCACTGTATGTTCGACAGGCATTCTTATCTCTCCTTGCTATTTTCTGAAAATCCGCATTGAGAACCTTGTATCTTTCTCTTTCCCCCTTAACTTTTGCCATCCTCCTTTCCTCAGCTATTTGCAAAGCCTCTTCAGATAACCAGTTCGCTTTCTTGCTTTTCTTTTGCTTTGGAACTACCTTAGTAGCAACTTCTTGTATTATATCACGAACATCAGTCCAGATCTCTTCGGGCTCTCTGTCTTCTAGATCTAATTCTTGAAATCGATTCCTCACTTCCACAGAATATTCTAATGGAATTTGATCCAGATCAAAATTGAAAGGCCTTTTAGTTGCTATATATGATTGAGTATAGTAGCTATATTCAACGCCATGTCCACACATTCTTTTATGAGGTTTTTTTCAGTGGTCTCTGGAAAAGTAAGACCATTCAGCATGTTATGCACGTATGCTTGATAAAATACAGCACAAATACTATGCATCTCGCATACAAAAGAAAGGGCTGCAGCGGTGGTGTAGCAGTAGAACATCCACCTCGCATGCAAGAGGACAGGGGCTCGAATCATGATGCCACGTAATTCTCGAGTGGATAAGAAAAAAAATCGCGTGTCGATGGCATTGCATAAACAGGTTTGGGATGCGACCTGATGCCGGTGAACACATCCCGCAACACACCTCCTCACCAGAACAGGAGTTGGCCACCCTGGTGCAGTAATTGGCCGCAACCTCCCATGATTAGTCCAATAACATTTCTGCTCTCAGTCACCAGCGGCTGCAGAGCAACTGATCACGGCGACGGTCAGACCTGTGACGCAGCAGGGGGTGCTAAAAATTCCTGGCTCCTCTGGACAGGCCGCCATTGGAAACTTACCCTGGTAACGTTTAACGCTAGAACTCTGTCTAGTGAAGCGAATTCATCGGTGCTGTTATAGGAACTAGAGGATATGAAATGGTATGTCATTGGGCTTAATGAGGCTAAGAGGACGAGTGAGGAATATACTGTGTATCGAGGTTTACCAGTGAGGCGAGAACTAGGAGTAGGTTTCCTTGCCAATAAGAATATAGGTGCTATTATAAAACATTTTAGAGAATTAATGAGTGGGGGAAGACATCGTAATTAAGCCTACCAAGCGATATAAACTGGAGGTCGTGCAGGCCTACGCACATACATGGAGAAAATTTAACCTGCTGTAAAGAACGGGGGAAGCCTTAAAACAGTGATTGGATTAGTAAAACGTTTATTTGTGGCCTGCAGTAGAACGCGCGCTCCGGACGGGGCCTACGTCGTCCTCTGGGCACCTTCCGCGCTGCCTGGGTCCCCCCTCGCCGTGGCCGGCTCGCTCGTTCCCTGCCGGGCTAGAGCCTTGATGTCCTGCTGGACGGCCCAGAGTTGTTCCTCTTGATTGTAGCTCCCTGCAGCTGCTTCCAGTCGCGGCAGGATCCTCCTAGACTTAACTTCTTCCTGGTACTTGTTGCAATTCCACAGAAAGTGTGCGAAGCCGGCCGTCTCCGTTCAGCAGACTCTGCATTTGTCTGTCGGATGCGTCTCGAGATACATTATGTGCATCAGCGACGGGCTGGGGAGTGAGCCCGTCTGTAGCTGTCTGAATAAAACGGCTTGCTCTCGACTGAGTCCCGAGCAAGGGGGTGGAGGCGGAACGCCTTGGTTATTTCGCTGTAGTCGGTCATTCGGTCCTTGGTGCTGAACTACAGCGGCTAGTCGACAGAGGCGCGGTCCGTTAGCGCCCGCGCCTCGCCGTGTGTCGTCTCGTTGTGGTTGGCGTTGCGGTCTGACGCCTCGCCCGCGTGCACCGGGAACCACTTCATTCGCACTTGTCTGCTGCCAACATCGTTCTCGGTTGCCTGCAGTATGCGCACCGCTTTCTTCGCTATCCTGCCTTTGGCGTAACTTCTCACCCCCTGCCTCGAGTCGCATAACACTGTGTGGCAGTCGCGGTCGGCGATGGCCAGGGCGATGGCCAACTCCTCCTCTTGCTCTGCCTTGGTGCATCTCGTTCAGACGGTCGTGCGAACGGTGCTGGTCGCGTCGACGACGACCGTCGTGAAGCCGTGTATCTTGGTGTACTCAGCCGCGTCAACGTAGCGTGCGTGTGTGTCGGCCGCGTGTTAGTCTATCAGCGCCTTGGATCTCGCTGCTCTCCTCCCTTTGTTATACTCCGGGTTCATGTTCCTCGGTACCGAGTCCACTCTGATGTTCCGAGTCCAAGGCCTGATCTCATAGGGGACGGGGAGCTGTGTCTGCTCCCTGGCTTGATATCCAATTCCCAGGTTGTCCCGGATTTTCCGGCCGACCTTGGTCGTAGACAGTCTTTCGAGTTGTGCGGCACGTTGGGCCTCCGCTATCTCCTCCAGCGTGTTGTGCAACCCCCTCTGCAGGAGGCGTTTGATGCTCGTTGTTTCGAACAGTCACAGTGCCGTCTTGTAGGCTCTGCGGATGAGTATATCTATCTATCTTGTTTTTCTAGCTCTTCTTCCACTTGCGGTAGACCGCCACGTACGCTACGTGAGATATGACGAACGAGTGGATCAGTCTGATCAGGCTCTCTTCCCTCATTCCACTTTTCTTGTTCGTGACTCGTTTGAGTAGTCTCGTTGCCTTCGCCGCTTTCGCAATGAGCCGGGTGACGGTCTCGCCGTTTCTGCCGTGCGTCTCGATCGTCATCCCCAACACTCTGATCTTGTTGACTCTTAGGATCGCGTTTCCCTCTTTGGTCTTGACTTTGATTGCCTGGTGCTCTCTCGGGCTGCTCTTGGGTTTGCGGTGCTTGACGGGCGGGTAGACGAAGAGCTCCGACTTGCTCGGCGAGCATCTGAGCCCCGTTTCGTCGAGTTGGTCTTCGATCGCATCAACGGCCGCCTGTAGGGTGGATTCGTTGTGGGCATCGCTGCCCCTTTCCACCCACAGGGTTATGTCGTCCGCGTATATCGTTTGTCGGACTTCCTTGATGTTCCTAAGCCTTTCGGGCACTACTATTATCAGGAGATTGAAAAGCACCCGCGAGGTGACCGATCCCTGAGGTGTGCCTGTGCTTCCCACATTCTTTTCCTGTGCTTGGAGGTCTCCCGCTCTGAGCTCGGCCGTTCTGTCCGTGAAGAAGTCTTTATGTAATTGTATGATCTCTTTCCCATGTTGAGCTTCGAGACTTGGGATAGGATCGCAGAGTGCGTCACCTTGTCGAAGGCGCTCTGCAGGTCGAGTCCCAGTACTGCTTTGTTGTCGCCGGTGTTGCCGTCGATGATCTGGTGAAGAAAACAGTGAAGTACAGTGATTAAAAATCGGGCATAGGCAAAAATCAGGTTATGCGCTAAGAGATAACGCAGGCAACGTAATCACCAATATGGACAAGATAGTCCAAGATTAGCCGAGATGTTCTATACTGATCTCTACATTAACCAAAGTGGACAATAATGAGATTGGTGGTCGGAAAAACAGTCAGACGTTCCGCCACTAACGAAAGAGAAGGTTAAGAAAGCAATAAAAACTATGAAAAGGGGGAAAGCAGCTGGAGAGGATCAGATAACTATACATTTGTCAAAGTACGGGGAAGGGGACATCGTGCTAGAAAAACTGGCCACCCTGTATACGCAGTATCCGCTGTAATCGACTACCGGAATCATGGAAGAACGCCGACATCATCCTAATTCATATGAAAGGGGACGCTAAGGACCTCAAAATTTGCAGACCAATCAGCTTACTGTCTCTTATGTACAAGGTATTTACAAAGGTAATCACTAATAGAATCAGGACAACCTTAGACTGCAATTAAGCAAAGGATCAAGCATGTTTTCGGAAACGGCACTGTACTATGACTCATAACCATACCATCAACCAGATGATAGAATAATTCTCGGAATATAACCAGCCTTATACATAAGGGCTGGTTAAGAAAGGAAATAAGGACATAACATTCATTGATTACGAAAAAGCCTCTGACTCAGTAGAAACCTCGTCAGTGATGCAGGCATTACAAAATATGGGTGTAGACGAGCCGTACGTGAAAGTGCTGGAGGATATATATAGTGGCTGCAGAGCAACCATCATCATCATCAGCCTGATTATACCCACTGCAGGGCGAAGGCCCCTCCCATATTTCTCCACTTAACCCGGTTCTGTGCTAGCTGCATCAAATTGACCCCTGCGAACTTCTTAATCTCATCCGCCCACCTAACTTTCTGCCGCCCCCTGCTACGCTTTCCTTCCCTTGGAATCCAGTTTGTTACCCTCAGCGACCATCGGTTATCCACTCTTCGCACTACATGTCCTGCCCATGTCCATTTCTTCTTAATTTCTACTAGAATGTCGGTAACTTGAGTTATTTCTCTGACCCACTCTGCACGCTTTCTATCTCTTAATGTTACCCCTACCATTTTTCGTTCCATAGCCCTCTGGGTTGTCCTCAACTTCAGTAGAACTCTCTTGGTTAGCCTCCACGTTTCAGCCCCATAGGTGAGTACAGGCAAGATGCAACTGTTGTATACTTTCCTCTTGAGCGATACTGGTAAGCTGCTAGTCATAATCTGCGAGTGCTTGCCAAATGCGCTCCATCCCAATCGTATTCTTCTTGTTATTTCCTTTTCGTGGTCCGGGTCTGCGGTAACTACCTGACCTAAGTAGACATATTCGCCTACTACTTCCAGTATTTCGCTACCTAATGTAAACTGCTGTTCCTTCCCGAGGCTGTTGAACATTACCTTAGTCTTCTGCATATTGATTTTCAAGCCCACCTTTCTACTTTTCCTGTCTAGGTCATCAATCATTATTTGCAGTTCATCCCCCGAGTTGCTTAGCAAGGCAATGTCATCAGCAAATCGCAGATTACTGAGGTGTTCTCCATCTACCCTTATCCCTAACTGCTCCCATTCCAAGTCTCTGAATACTTCCTCTAAACAAGCTGTGAATAGTACTGGGGAGATTGTGTCTCCTTGCCTAACACCTTTCTTTATGGTAATTTTGTTACTTTCTTTATGCAGAACTATTGTTGCTGTGCAGCCGCTATATATATCTTCCAGCACTTTCACGTATGGCTCGTCTAGCCCCTGATTTCGCAATGCCTGCATCACCGCCGAGGTTTCAACTGAGTCAAATGCTTTTTCGTAATCAATGAATGCTATGTATAAGGGCTGGTTATATTCCGAGCATTTTTCTATCACCTGATTGATGGTATGGATATGATCGATAGTAGAGTACCGTTTCCGAAACCCTGCTTGATCCTTTGCTTGATTGCAGTCTAAGGTTGTCCTGATTCTATTAGTGATTACCTTAGTAAATACCTTATATGTAACAGACAGTAAGCTGATTGGTCTGTAATTTTTAAGGTCCCTAGAGTCCCCTTTCTTGTGAATGAGGATAATGTTTGCATTCTTCCATGGTTCCGGTACCGTCGATGACACCAGGCACTGCGTATACAGGGTGGCCAGGTTTTCTAGCACGATATCCCCCCGTCCTTCAGCAAATCTGTAGTTATCTGATCCTCTCCAGCTGATTTTCCCCTTTTCATAGTTTCTAGTGCTTTCTTGACCTCGTCCTTCGTCACTGGTGGAACGTCTGACTGTTGTTCCCTACCGCCAATCTCATTAGGGTCCTGACTACTTTGGCTACTGTAGAGATCTGTATAGAACTCCTCGGCTACTTTGACTATCTTTTCCATATTAGTGATGACGTTGCCCGCCTTGTCCCTTATCGCATACATCTGGTTTTTGCCTATGCCCAATTTCCTCTGTACCGCTTTAAGGCTTCCCCCGTTCTTTACAGCATGCTCAATTTTCTCCATGTTATACTTCCTAATATCGGCCACCTTGCGCTTATTGATTAGCTTTGATATCTTGGCCAATTCGATCTGGTCTGTTGGATTGGAAGCTTTCACACTCTGGCGTTTCTTAATCAAATCTTTCGTCTCCTTAGACAGCTTACCGGTATCCTCTCTAACTATCCTACCGCCTACTTCTACCGCGCACTCAGTAATGATATCTCTGAAATTATTGTTCCTTCCCTCTAGGGTAATGTCGCCATCCTCAGTTAAAGCTGAAAACCTATTCTGTAGCGAGATCCTGAACTCTTCTGCCCTCCCCCTCACCGCTAATTCGTTGATGGGTTTCTTTCTTACTAATCTGTTGCGTTCCTTCTTCAGATTTAGGCTAATTCGGGACCTCACCATCCTATGGTCACTGCATCGCACTTTCCCGATTACCTCTACATCTTGCATAATGGCGGGGGTTGAACACATTATGAAGTCCATTTCATTTTTAGTCTCTCCGTTAGGACTTTTCCATGTCTATTTCCGGTTCTTCCGTTTGCTGAAGAAGGTATTCATGATTCGTAAGTTATTGCGCTCTGCAAACTCAACTAGTAACACCCCCTGCTATTCCTAGAACCAATGCCATAGTCACCTACTACCTTGTGGCCTGCCTGTTTTTTCCCTACCTTGGCATTGAAATCGCCCATTAGTACAGTATACTGCGTCTTTACTTTTCGCATTGCCGATTTTACATCTTCGTAGAAGCTTTCAACTGCCTGGTCATCATAACTACATGTAGGTGCATAGGCCTGTACAACCTTCAGTTTATACCGCTTATTAAGCCGAATTACGATGCCTGCAACCCTCTCATCAATACTATAGAATTCATCTATATTACCTGCTATATACTTATTGACAAGGAAACCTACTCCTAGTTGTCGCCTCTCTGGTAAGCCTCGATAACACAGTACATGCCCATCTTTCAGTACAGTATATGCCTCATTCGGCCTCCTAACCTCACTAAGCCCTATGACATCCCATTTCATGCCCTCTAGTTGCTCTAACAGCACTGCTAAGCTAGCGTCACTAGCTAGGGTTCTAGCATTAAACGTTGCCAGGGTCAGTTTCCAATGACGGCCTGTCCAGCGGAGCCAGACTTTCTTAGCACCCCCTGCTGCGTCAGAGGTCTGACCGCCGCCGTGGTCAGTTGTTCCGCAGCCGCTGGTGACTGAGGGCCGGGGTTTTATGGAGCTTATCATAGGAGGTTGCGGCCAGTTACTGCCCAGGGTGGCCAACTCCTGTTCTGGTGAGGGAGTGCGTTTCCGGAGGTGTTCACCGGCATCAGGTCGCACCCCAAACCTGTTTATGCAATTCCATCAACACGCGGATTTTTTTTTTCTTTCATCCGGTGGAGAATTGCACGGCACCGGGATTT